>JAUCBJ010005029.1:0-39436 GCA_032718475.1 Nemertoderma westbladi | reverse complement strand
ACAAAATTGGAACATAATTGAAACAAATTAGGAGCCACGTAATGGTGTCCTACCTGCAATGCTATGTGTGCCAGTGAAACAAATTTGAAACAAATTAGGAGGGCCGTAATGATAGTCTACCGGAGAATTGGAACAATGATGGGCTACGGAGCTCAAAAAATTTGAACAATGTTAAGTATGCCAGTGAAACAAATTTGAAACAAATTAGGAGAGCCGTAATGATAGCCTGCCGGAAGAATTGGAACAATGATGGGCTACGGAGCTGCCTGGGTTGTTTGGTTGAACCGGTGGCACGGATGAGGGGGTAAGAAAAGGGGGAAGGATCTAAAAATAGCACCCAATAGGAAGCTTCTAGCTTCTTGCATTGCTACGGCTACCGGGTACCTTGCTTGGCCTCTAGGCTGGCTCTGGCATAACCCTTATTTTCGCATACGAATAAAGGTAATGTTTTAAAGATCTGATGTGTAAAACGCGTTTTTGTGTAGTGATGTTTACGATATTATAATTAAACTAACTGCACTAACTATCTCACATTTATTTAATAATATATTGTAAAAAAAGCAACCAACCTATTAATTATAATAATTTACAATAGTTATCGAATGTTCTAGGATGTAACTACTTAGCATTATTTTATAGGAAACTGTTATCAAAAAACGGTTCTTGTAAAAAAGGTTTTGGCGAAAACTGTTACGGCATGTATTTCTGCTACGGCATGATTTTAAGTAGACGTGCTTGCTTAGTTTGGTGTGTGGGTGCGGTTAAGTAGACGTGCTTAGGTTGGTGGGTGGGTGCGGTTAAGTAGCCGACGTGCTTATGTAGGTTGGTGGGTGCGGTTAAGTAGACGTGCTTAGGAGGGTGGGTGGGTGCAGTTAAGTAGGTGTGCTTAGGTGGGTGGGTGGATGCGGGTAAGTAGACGCGCTTAGGTGGGTGCGGTTAACTAGGTGTGCTTAGGTAGGTGGGTGGGTGCGGGTAAATATACGTGCTTAGGTGGGTGGGTGTGTGCGGTTAAGTTGACGTGCTTAGGTGGGTGGGTGAGTGCGGTTAAGTTGACGTGCTTAGGTGGGTGGGTGGGTGCGGTTAAGTTGACGTGCTTGGGTGGGTGCGGTTAACTAGGTGTGCTTAGGTAGGTGGGTGGGTGCGGCTAAGTATACGTGCTTAGGTGGGTGGGTGGGTGCGGTTAAGTAGGGGTGCTTAGGTGTGTAAGTGGGAGCGGGAAAGTAGACGTGCTTAAGTAGGTGGGTGGGTGCGGGTAAGTAGACGTGCTTAGGTGGGTGGGTGCGGTTAAGTAGACGTGCTTGGGTGGGTGCGGTTAAGTAGACGTGCTTAGGAGGGTGGGTGGGTGGGTGCGATTAAGTTGGTGTGCTTAGGTGTGTGGGTGGGTGCGGTTAAGTAGACGTGCTTAAGTAGGTGGGTGGGTGCGGGTAAGTAGACGTCCTTAGGTGGGTGGGTGCGGTTAAGTGGACGTGCTTGGGTGGGTGCGGTTAAGTAGACGTGCTTAGGTATGTGGGTGGGCGGGTGCTGTTAAGTAGGTGTGCTTAGGTGGGTGGGTGGGTGTGGTTAAGTAGACGTGCTTAGGTGGGTGCGGTTAACTAGGTGTGTTTAGGTAGGTGGGTGGGTGCGGGTAAGTATACGTGCTTAGGTGGGTGGGTGGGTGCGGTTAAGTAGAGGTGCTTATGTGTGTGGGTGGGAGCGGGTAAGTAGACGTGCTTAAGTAGGTGGGTGGGTGCGGGTAAGTAGACGTGCTTAGGTGGGTGGGTGCGGTTAAGTAGACGTGCTTGGGTGGGTGCGGTTAAGTAGACGTGCTTAGGAGGGTGGGTGGGTGGGTGTGGTTAAGTTGGTGTGCTTAGGTGTGTGGGTGGGTGCGGTTAAGTAGACGTGCTTAAGTAGGTGGGTGGGTGCGGGTAAGTAGACGTCCTTAGGTGGGTGGGTGCGGTTAAGTAGACGTGCTTGGGTGGGTGCGGTTAAGTAGACGTGCTTAGGAGGGTGATTGGGTTGGTGCGGTTAAGTAGGTGTGCTTAGATGGGTGGGTTGGTGGGTGTGGTTAAGTAGACGTGCTTAGGTGGGTGCGGTTAAATAGGTGTGCTTAGGTAGGTGGGTGGGTGCGGGTAAGTATACGTGCTTGGGTGGATGCGGTTAAGTAGACGTGCTTAGGTGTGTGGGTGGGAGCGGGTAAGTAGACGTGCTTAAGTAGGTAGGTGGGTGCGGGTAAGTAGACGTGCTTACGTGGGTGGGTGCGGTTAAGTAGACGTGCTTGGGTGGGTGCGGTTATGTAGACGAGCTTAGGAAGGTGGGTGGGTGCGGTTAAATAGGTGTGCTTAGGTGGGTGGGTGGGTGTGGTTAATTGACGTGCTTAGGTGGCTGCGGTTAACTAGGTGTGCTTAGGTAGGTGGGTGGGTGCGGGTAAGTATACGTGCTTAGGTGGGTGGGAGGGTGCGGTTAAGTAGACGTTCTTAGGTGTGTGGGTGGGCGGGTGCGGTTAAGTAGGTGTGCGTAGGTGGGTGGTTGGGTGTGGTTAAGTAGACGTGCTTAGGTGGGTGCGGTTAACTAGGTGTGCTTAGGTAGGTGGGTGGGTGCGGGTAAGTATACGTGCTTAGGTGGGTGGGTGGGTGCGGTTAAGTAGGGATGCTTAGGTGTGTGGGAGGGAGCGGGTAAGTGGACGTGCTTAAGTAGGTGGGTGGGTGTGAGTAAGTAGACGTACTTAGGCGGGTGGGTGCGGTTAAGTAGACGTGCTTGGGTGGGTGCGGTTAAGTAGACGTGCTTAGGAGGGTGGGTGGATGCGGTTAAGTAGACGTGCTTGGGAGGGTGGGTGGGTGCAGTTAAGTAGTGCATAGGTGGGTGGGAGGGTACGTGTAAGTTGGTATGTAGGAATGGGTATGTGTGGTTAAATACAGTAGGAGTGTAATGATAGGTGGGTGGGTGGCTGGGGGTAAGTTTAGCAACTATTAAGTAGTATTACCACTTCTCAATAAGGTAGACAGCTGTATGTTTACAGTATAGAACGGTCGTAAAATAGAGGCGTCCCATTGGATGCTATTTATAGATCCATACCCCTTTTCTTTCCCCCTCTTCCCCCTTTTCTTACGCGCTCTTACCCCCAGCACAGAGAAGATCTTCCCCCAGCTCACAGCCGGTGGGGTAAGGATTTACCTCTGGCATCTGGGAACTGTATTAGGCAAAATAGCAGTAGCTGTGTAGGCCCACCAGTACTGACAAGTCCCTAAAAGGTGCCACCCTGCTCCATAGCGCGGGAAATTCAAATGATTGAAAGACATGTAATTTGTACTGGAAAGGGTGGCAGATCAGATCTGCCACCTATATTTTGGCGGTAAATTCAAATCTGTTTTAACATTGAATACATGAATAGAGTAAGACTAAATGTAATTCATTGAATCAGAATAAATTATTTCTTATCGGTTTAACTCACTCATCCGTTATTGTTGTTGTTTTATCTATTCTGGGACTTCGAGCAGCACGTGAACAACTAAGCCAGCACGTTAACTAGTCTGGGGCTTCGAGCAGCACGTGAACAACTAAGCTGACTGGTTAACTAGTCTGGGACTTCGAGCAGCACGTGAACAACTAAGCTGACTGGTTAACTAGTCTGGGACTTCGAGCAGCACGTGAACAACTAAGCTGACTGGTTAACTAGTCTGGGACTTCGAGCAAAATTGCAAATTGAGGAGGGGGGGGGGGGGGGGGGGGGGATCGGGGGGATTTGGCTTAACTTCTATCAGTAAAATGTAAAGAACATTTATTATTTTCTTGTATCAGTTATAATTACATCAGAACATTATAATTATAACAATATAGCTGGGAACTGATAGTAAAATATATCGCAGGTAGGCCTACTGTAATAACAATAGGTGTATAATGCTCTTCTGCCTATACTGCTATATCTGTCCCAGACATGTACCAGACTAGTTAACCAGTCAGCTTAGTTGTTTACGTGCTGCTCGAAGTCCCAGACTTGTTAACCAGCCAGTTTAGTTGTTCACGTGCTGCTCGAAGCCCCAGACTAGTTAACGTGCTGGTTTAGTTGTTCACGTGCTGCTCGAAGTCCTAGAATAGATAAATCAACAACATTAACGGATGAGTGAGTTAAACCGATAATAAATAATTTATTCTGATTCAATGATGTAAAAGGCTTTTGCGGACCTAGCTAGTCATTTTCCCCGCAAAGTACTCTGTAGGTGTTTTAGCGGACATAAAAAGCCGTTTTCTTACTGTGTAGGTGTTTTAGTGGACATAAAAAGCCATTTTTTCTGTATGTGTACTTTGGCGGACATAACAAGCCATTCTATGCCGCAATGCACCAAAATACTCTTAATACAGTGTAGTTCAGATGACGACATCTATCAGCTGATATGTCGACGTGGAGCTTTTGGCTTTCTTTGTTCAGGCTCACTCACTCGACCAATCAGAGCGATTTTCATTTTATTTGCACAGAAGCCTCCGGGAAATCGCGCAATGCATTATGGTCTTTGTTTACCTTTTTTCCTGAGCCCAGAACATCGGCTGTGGAATTATTATGTGTTTCAGACTTTAGCCAAACATTAGAACGGCTTTGATCATAGAAACGTATAACTGTTATCATACCAAACCAGTACACAAACTGGACACACAACACGGCTCAGAACACCGCATTATTTTACTGCTATTTACTGTCGGTTATGAATGGTTATCAGTTGATGGATATGTTGTTATATTTGGAGAATATCGATAAATAATCAGAAAACCCCAATCTTCTTGATATACTGAAGGTTAGAGAGACCGGTTACCTGTAGCAATTGCGACTTACATTATAGTGGTTTTGGAGTGAATTGAATGCTATTTCATAGACCCTACATGTGTCAGTTGCTGTTCTCCTTATATATGATTAAAATTAGTGAAGGTCGGCAGATCAGTGTGCAGCAGTGTGCGGTATTGTGCATGAGTGTGACAGATAACAAAGCATTTCCTAAAGAATGCGCCTTATACGAAAATCAATAGCCATCCCGTTGTGTTTAGTGTAAGTCATAACTCTGTTTACATACTTAGAACGCCACGTCCTAAAGGAACTGTTAATATTTCCCGAAAGTGAATAATATTTGTCAGAGATTATATATTAACGATCAATCGAATAGTACAGTAAGTCTACACCGCAATAAGGTCAGAGCATCCGAATCCAGTCTCCCTTAACCGTGGGTGAATGATCGCGCATAGGCTGGCTTCGGCTAATGTAGCTTTATGTGTATCAAATACTTGTTATAGGCTAAAGTCGATTTATAACCTAGAAGACACCTAAATTTGGCAGGTTAAACTGCTAAAGGTCTAAAAGCGCGAACAAATGAATTACATTGGCAGATTGGTCTTACTCTATTCATGTATTCAATGTTAAAACAGATTTGAATTTACCGCCAATAGGTGGCAGATCTGATCTGCCACCCTTTCCAGTACAAATAACATGTCTTTCAATCATTTGAATTTCCCGCGCTATGGAGCAGGGTGGCACCTTTTAGGGACTTGTCCAGTACTGTGCACGGTACAAGACCCGAAATTTAGCCTACATCTGTAAATAATACACGGTTTCGCGGTACAAGACCATATAAATTAGACCACCATCTGTAAAATGCTCGCCTGAGTTCAGGAGTTGCACGGATGCTGATTCTATATCATCCACTAATGGATTTGACAGAGTGAGGTGCCGTTAGCCTAACATTTCTCGGACTGTCGGAGGCTGGTTGGATAACACTCAACGCATTGTTTGGTTGGACATTGACATTACAGCATTATTGCATTACAGTGTACCGTACGTACATTAATACATACTGATTAGTATGGATTGAGAAATTGGATATATTTGGACGTCAATGGATGGATAGGTTTGGTTTGAGAAACTAATATCACGTAGGCCTACCTAATCATATCTTTGCGATAATTATTACTAGATCCACTGGCCCCCAGCCACCTTCAACAAACCATCATTGCCGGGGGGCACTCAGCTGAGGGGGCGGAGCGCATTAAAAACTCTAAGTATCGCAACCTAATGGACCGGGGCCATTTCTTTCACCCCGTGCACCGTGGCCTTTGAGACCTTTGGCCGCCCGATCCAGAGACATCCACCTTCCTCAGGGAGATCGGGGCTCGTCTCCACAGTGCCACCCACGAACCGTGGTCACACCAGTTTCTGCTCCAGCGCCTGGAGATGGCAATTTTGGTTGGTAATGCAGCCTCAGTCATGGGGACAGCAACCGCGCCGACCATCGGTCTATTCGGGGACTGAAGAGTCAAAACGAAACCAATCGAAACTTTCAAAATAGTTGCCAATGGCTGAATGGAGTCACTAACGGGAACGGGATGATGGCCGAAGATATTCAATATTCAATACTCTATCTTATGCAATCTCAAATATTCAATTCGGTACTGTACCTTCAATTCAATATTCAATCTTAGTATTATTTCCGTGCTTCGTTATTTAATAATGTGATTAGATAAAAAAATAAATTAATGAAATATAATTCATCTGTTAATTATTACAAAAAAAATCCAAAATTATATTAACATTTATATAGTTTTGAATTAAATGTTTCGAAATCAACAGTCATTCAATGAACTTATACAGCAGTCATATATCGCGTATCCCTTGGTTTAATCGCTATTCTTTATTCAAGTATAACTGAATCCTGGCCCGCCGCCTTCACCCTCCACAGCTCCACTGATAATTTAAAATCGTAACTTATTCAATCTTTGACTAAATTATACCAAACTTGGTAAACATGCAATCTTGTCTATCTGCTAAAATAAACACAACTTGCTAAAATTTCCACTATAATGTTTTTTCCTATAGAACAGGAGGCATTTTTATTTTCGTAGTAAACAAGCTGTTATTTGCGTCGATTTTCACCTGGAGAGGGAAGAATATTTATTGCCCCCCCCCCCCCCCCCCCCCTACCTGCAGTTAAGTGAAAATATTTCGGCACCATTTAATTTCATTATCACGGTCGCGCATAAAGTACTGTCAAAAGATACAATTAATTATAAACATAACAATATTAACTATAATAATTCTAAAAATATAAGGCAGTTATAGCTCTTTAGTCCTTTAGCAATCTTATACCTTGGCAAGACTTATAAAATAGGCCTAATTGATGTTGAATAATTATTATTAAGATTAAAATATATTATTAGGAATTCGAAGAAAGCAAATTTTATTGAGTTAGTATTGGGAAGTTAATCTCACAAACCAGTCTAGTCTAACTTTACAGTTGCCTTGTTTCGCATTGTTCCAGGTTTAGGCCTATAGACCTGTAAATTCCACCGTCTTCGTTCCTGGTTTAATACTGTAATAGACTCCGTTATCCGTCTCGATCGCTTCGCTATGCACCATCTTACTGGGTTTAATAAACTCCATCGCCTTCCTGTCGTTCTCTGTTTTGTAGATTACTTCGCCATCGTCTGATCGCTTTGGTTGCGTGTTTAATACTGCAATAGACTCCGTCGCCATCGTATCGTTCTGGATACAGGGATACATTGAATAGACTCCATTGTCCATCGCGATCGTTTCATTGTTTACGTTTAATTGACTCCGTCGCCTCCTCGGATTAGGAATCCGGCCGGGTTTCGTAGATTCCAGGATTCCGCCATCATTCAGCAGTTCGGTGTTTTTAATCAAAGCCAGAATTCCGGCACGGCACCACGATCAACGATTTCGCAAATAACAGACTCCGTCAACTGGTCAACAACACCTGGGGTTTAAAAACTACAACTGAGGGAGGGCCACTTGTAACTGGCAGACTGGACAAGTCCCTAAAAGGGTGCCACCCTGCTCCATAGCGCGGGAAATTCAAATGATTGAAAGAAATGTAATTTGTGCTGGAAAGGGTGGCAGATCTGATCTGCCACCAATATTTTGGCGGTAAATTCAAATCTGTTTCAACATTGAATACATGAATTAAGTAAGACGTATGTAATTCATTGAATCAGAATACAGGAATAAATAATTTCTTATCGGTTTAATTCACTCATCCGTTATTGTTGTAGTTTTATCTATTCTGGGGCTTCGAGCAGCACGTGAACAACTAAGCTGACTTGTTAACTAGTCTGGGACTTCGATCAGCACGTGAACTGGTGAACAACTAAGCTGACTGGTTAACTAGAATGGGACATCGAGCAAAATTGAAAATTTGAGGGGGGGGGGGGGGGGGGGGGGGGGTGGGGTCGGGGGATTTGGATTAACTTCTATCTCAGTAAAGTATAGAACATAATAATCATAACCAATTAACAATTATACACTTATACCTAGTATATTAATAGTAGATGTAAAAGCCTTTGCTGAATTGCCCCGTTATTTTTATTATCTTTTACATTAAAATACTCTGTAGTTGATTTAATAAGTGTAAGAGACCGTATTATTGCTGTATCGGTGTTTTTAGAGGATCTAAGACCTATTTCCTCCGTATGTGTACTGTGAAAGGCATATTTTATGATTCTATGGCAATTCGTGACGCAAAAGGGTGATAGCTACTCTTGAACAGTAGTTACTATGACTACGGTTAACAGCTGACATTCATACGTGTTGATTTCCTTTGTTCTACGGCGTCTCTCAGTTCAGTCAGCCAATGAGAGCGTTTTTGTGGCTCCTTGTACAGAAAATTTCCGAGAAATGACGCAATGCCTATGTGCAGTGTTTACATTCAGTCTTGAGCCAAAGAAAGAACGGCTTGGAAGTATTTTGTGCTTTACTGTTTTAGTCGTACACTAGTAGGTTTAATTATAAAGGGCATATATCCTTTAACTGCAATTTAACATACCTAACGACTACTGCTGACTGATGATCATACATGCTGACTGCTGAAACATTGCAAACTCATAACAATCAGTGTTCAGTAGTTATTTTATACTGCTATTTACCGTCAGTTCTTCATAATATGGTTGATGAATTATTATATTTGGAATAACGATAAACAACCCCGAAACCCAATGTTCTTGATATACCGAAGGTAAGAGAGAAGGGTTACAGATAAACGATTGTGACTTATGTTAAAGTGGTTTGAAGTGAATCTAATGTTATTTGATAGACCCTACATGAGTCAGCCTGTGTTCCTTTTATATGTGACTAAAATCAGTGAAGATTGGCAGATTAGTGTGCAGTATTGTGCAGCATTGTGTATGAGTGAGTCTGTTAAAGAAGCAATTCCTAAAGAATGCGCCATATATGTGAATTATAATTAAGCCATATCGTTGTGAGTAGTTTAAGTCATAACTCTGTTTATATAGGTAAAGCGCCACGTCCTAAAGGAACTGTTAATATTCCCGAAGGTAAATAATATTGTCAGAGATTATATAATACTGTCAGTCGAATAATACATTAGGCTTACATAGCAACAAAATTAAACCGTCGAACCCAATCTCCCGGGAATATCCAGCGGGTGAATGGTCGCGCACGGATTGGTTTCGACTAGTGTAGTGAATCAAATACTTGTCATAGACTAAAAACAGATTTAATATCTAGAAGACATCTTAATTTGGTGGGTTAAACTGCCAAAGGTCTGAAAGCGCGAACAGTAGATTTCAAGTGGATAGGTGATAGAAAGGCGCAGTGAATTTATATATTTTTGGCGGTTGATTCAAATTACAGAATTATCATATTTCCATCACAATTCCATCCAGAATAGATGAAACAACAACAATAACGGATGAGTGAATTAAACCGATTAGAAATAATTTATTCTAATTCAATGAATTACATTAGTCTTACTCTAGGCCTATTCATGTACCGGTATTCAATGTTAAAACAGATTTGAATTTACCGCCAAAATATAGGTGGCAGATCTGATCTGCCACCCTTTCCAGTATAAATTACATGTCTTTCAATCATTTGAATTTCCCGCGCTATGGAGCAGGGTGGCACCTTTTAGGGACTTGTGGCAGACTGGGCGATCCGATAGATAGATAGTTGAAAAAGACTGTCTGACAGTTGGTATCAGACTATCTGATAGTTAGCGCCCCATGGGCTGTTACCTCTCTGACTGACAGCGCAACAGCCCCTATAGAGGTATCTGGCAATCTGGGTACCTACCAGCCTAATATCTGAATATAGCCAGCCTCCAGTAACGGTATACGTACAATAGGTTCTAGTCTGCTAGTTATAAAATGAAATAAAGTACAGTAAATAAAGCCAAATAAATAGGGCTAAATAAATTACATAATCAGATTTCAGATTAAACGGACCATTCTTTAGCTACGGGTAGCTTAAACATCAGCTCAGCACAATAATTCATTCATGTAACTCGTCTTAATTGGTTCCCTGACCATATAACTTACTAGAAAGCCAGCAAGCTGGCTTTAAACGAAACCTGCCCCTCAAACCAGCCAACGTATAACCCAACGATAGAAACACCAGCTGCAGCTGTTGGTACTCATGTGGGCCTAGTTAGCTACTACTATTTATTGAATGGATAGGCCCAAACTGTACAGAAGTATATTACTTGCTAAATTTATTACTCTCTCATTTTATCCCAGACAGTAATCCAACATCAACTGTTAGTTTGTCAGATAGTGGTGCACTTTGACCGCAAGCGAAAATCGTGTCAAAAATTGACCGCAAGTGAAATAATGTATAGTTTACTGTTTTGGTTAGAAAATACTGCCACGTTAACCTGCTCCTTTCCCTTAATGTTTTTATTAAATTAAATTAATTTTTCAAACCCACTAAAATTTATTTTGTGTTTGCGGTCAATCCGCGCCATTGTCTCTAGTTTGTATAATGTATCAACCCGACAGCTTAGATGGTAGGCCAGCTGATGGAATTGTAAGCACTGGGCCGTTCAAATGTTTTATAGGTTGATGATAATGAATGAGGAGGGACCCAACTAACACTACGTTTGTCTATGGACGGTGTCCTTATACCCAGCCGCCAGCTTACTGGCCTTTCTAGTTGAATCATATTATTCTTCAACCAATAATTTACTCTTTTAGACGAATTAGTGCGTTTTTTTTGCCGGACTAACAAACTTTGGCGACGTTCTGTGCGAAATTGGCGATATTTGAAAAGATTCTGAGGCTCATATATGTTGCTCAAATGACTGAATAGCCCAAATAAAAAAGTTGGTGCATACTCGACGAGTTGAAATCGGTGAAATACGACTTTAAATTTTCAAAACCGCCATTTTTCAGTGACCCCGTGATCGAAATGCCACAAAAAATATACAGTCTTGTGCGCAACCAAAATTTATGTAGAGTTTGTATTAAAATTTTTGGGTACAGCTGCTTGAGATTTTGAGATATTGGATGGTTATACATATATACATACACACACAACCACATCGTGTTTTTGAACGGCTCAACTCTTGACAAGAACTACCCAGGCCTATTAATAGGCAGGTTCGTTATTAATTTTAATTATCATAAACCATTTCCATTTTAGATTATTGCTGCAATTATTTTAATCTGTTGTCCAACTTTTTATCAGAAGTTATTGTTTGACTATTGTAAATCATTATGTTACGAATCTTAATCTTGTCTTACAAGAAACACAACTACTGTATACACAATTACCTTAATATATTTTACTGTTATATTTTTACTTTATTTTACTACAGTATATGAATACAGCAATATATGAATACAATTATATTTTTACCTTAATATTTTTTACTGGTATATTTTTACTTTATTTTACTATAGGAATATTATTTTACTGGAACTACATATTTCTGAACCCATCGGAGAGACAGAGAATCAATTTTTGGAGCCAACTACCCCATCCCTGGTCCAGCTTTTACATCAACAACACGGAAACGCGCGGGACAGACATACAGACACACCATTACCAGATTCACCTCCCACGGTTTTCACCACTTACTTTGCTCAAACAAGACTCCGTTCTGACTGCTCCTGTACCTACTGTAAAAATCCATGCGAGGACCGATACCACGCACAATCATGCACAAAAGTTTCCCCATTACACGACCTAGCGAAACTACTACCAGCTCCCTTCCCAACACACCGCCCCCCCCCCCCCAGACTGGAATCCATACACTTTGCGCCGGATTAATCCGGCGCGCTTTACAATAAAAGCGCGACACGATTACAATGTGGCGCGTGGCGCGCACGAAAATCGTAAAGCGCACCGTCTTTGGCGCGTGGCGCTCCCAGAAATAAAAACCGGCGCCGATTTGTTGGTTTAACAATCACGGAAGTGCCTTAAAAAATGCATTAGGATTAGCTATTTAAAAATTTCGGCTCGCTTCGCTCGTCTTTCTTTTTTCTGTTGTATGGTTACTGCTGTACAGGGACAGGTACAGCAGTCCTGCCATTGGCAGACTGGTTATACTCCTTCAAAATTGAAATTGCATTGGCGCGGCGCTCTTCAAAATTGTTTCTATGTGCGGCGCGCTTAAAAATTTCTTTGGGCGCTTCGAAATTGCATCGGCGCGCGGCGCGCATAAAAATTGGTTGGCGCGCTGTCAGGCGCACTTTTTGGATGGATTCCATACAGCCCCCCCCCCACTCGCCCCCCTCCCCTCCCTCCTTATTAGAATTACCCAAAGCTTTATTTTACTACTTACAATATAATACCCAGTTAATTATAATTTTCTTAGGATGTGAACTATATATCTTTCATAGTTAGGCCTATTTAATCTCCTAAATTAAATTTATATCTCTAATTTGAGGCGCCACTAATTATCCTGCTATGCAATTAAATTCTACAATTCTTAATAATTATCTAATAGCATCGCCTTATTTATTACCATAATTAATAACTGTGTGCATTTTACTAGCTTTTAATTATAATAATTTTCATATAATATTTTACCTTAAACTATTAGTATAATTATGATTTACTGTGCGGGTACGTAATCTGAACTACATTCTACCTACCGTACATACCTATTACCAATATTAGAATTTATCTCAACCCCGACTGGGGGTGTATCTTCATGTAAAAAAAAACAATTTCTGAACCTTAGTACACAGCTACTGTATCTACATTATTACATTAGGATTATGACCCCTATGACAAGGCACTGCCTCATAGGGCTACCCTTTTCACCTAGATAGGCTTCCTTATGTATTTTTGTTTTGTTTTATATATTTTATGAATTAAAAGTATCAATCAATCAATACTTCATTTGAGCAGGCCTACATATTTAATTGCTGAATGGCCCCCGCGAGTAATTTGAATTTCACTTGTTTATGTTTCGGCTATAGGTCGATTATCTGGATTGTGGCTCGGGCCTGTTAGGTCCCTTTAAGTTTATAGAGAAAGGAACAGGTTACAGTCGCACGTTATTCTAACCAAAACAATAAACTAAAGTCAATAGAACAGGTTAGAGTTTTATTTTTGTTATTCGCGGTACCGTACCGTGCCAGAAATTTTTTTTGCGTTTTGTAAAATCGTTCGAACGAGTTTACAAAAGTCATAGAAACAAAAAGAACGATTTTTGTAAAGCATTCGTGCTGAAATGAAACCTTCCCTGACCCAGTTGCAGGGCTTGAACACACAACCTCTAGAGCCAGAGCTACGTATTCAAGGCAATGGGGACTAAATTATCGTATCAGGATTGTGAATTAACTCAAATTTAAATACTAATACTGGCCTACTGTGTTATGAGATAAGTGGTTAAGATACGCAAATTACTTCTCGGCGAATTAATACCTCGTCTCAATTAAGGGAACTGAGAAGGTTTTTATAGTGGCACCGTTTCTAACCAATACAATAAACGAAAGTCATAAATAGAACAGGTTACAGTTTTATTTTTGAGAGTAAAAAAAAACAAACAGTCGGCCGAAGCCGGAGGCGACCCGAAGGCTCCTCTTTCGAAAGCTGCTACCCGAGGGTAGGGGTGGGCGCTACTCCTATCCCAAGATTTGCTCCCAGTTATTTAACTGGTACTCATTTTATCGACCCCAGTGGATGAAAGGCTGAGTGGACCCTGGCGGGGCTGAACCTACAACCAATAGATTGCAGGCCCGGCGCTCAACCAACTGAGCTACCCCGCCCTTTTTGACAGTTTGACAGTAATCAATTTTCCCCTGGGGAGGAAACTCATGTCACAAAACTTAGAAACAATAATTTTATAAGTACCCAGTAAGTGCCATAACAAATTTGTTAAATAAAATTTGTTGAACTTTTTTAAAATTTGTTGAACTAATTTTTTCTTTTAAGTTTTCAGGTGGTAACACTCACAGGCCACACAACCCACAATTCTAACAAATGGCGGCATCTCAGTCGCATTGAGCCGCACTGTCTACACCGGCCACCTCTCTAGCTCACATAGCCGGGTCTATACTGCAGTTGGAACTAAATAAAAATTGAAGAAAAAGTAAAAGCAAGCCAACAGTCGACCGGAGGTAGCTCCTATCCCAAGTTTTGCTCCCTGTAATTCAACTGGGTACTCATATCATCTACCCCAGTGGATGAAATGCTGAGTGGACCCTAGCAGGGCTCGAACCTACAACCAATAGATTGCAGGCCCGGTTCTCAAAACCTATTGAGCTACCCCTCCTTCAGAATAACCAAAAGAAGCCGCCCATCCCGGGTCTGTAAGATTGTATATATTAGATTAATAAATACATTGACATCTTCTAGAGCTCGTCCAAACTATTTTTAAATGTCGTATTGAGTAAATTTTGTTTTTTTATTTAGTGGGGGCACATCCTAAACAATCTTACATAGAGGGCATGAAATTTAAGACAAATTAATTAAAAGCAATACTCGAAAATAAAATCATCGCGTTAGAAAATGAAATTTGCTGAATACAAATTTTATAATAAAATGAAATAATAAAGAGCAAATTATATTAATTCTAATAAACTAATAAACATACAAAGTTGAACTTAAAACTAAATTTATAGATACCTACTGACGTACTTACATAGCAATAGAGTTAACATCGACCACCCAGCTACCCACTGACTACCCTGTCCCTTTAACCCCCTTCGATTCTTCCGCACCAACTAACATCTTCTTCACCTCGGCAATCGCCTTCCCCGGGTTCAACCCTTTAGGACAGACTCTAGTGCAATTCATAATAGTGTGGCAGCTGAACACACTGAAAGCGTCACCGAGTGCGTCTAACCGCTCCTGCTTGTAGTCGTCCCGACTATCAACCAACCAACGGTAGGCCTGCATGATCACCGCGGGACCCAGGTACTTGTCGCTGTTCCACCAGTAACTGGGGCAACTAGTGGAACAACACGCGCACAGAATGCACTCGTACAACCCGTCCAACTTCTCTCTATCCGCAATCGATTGTTTGTGCTGAGAGACACCGACCTCAACGGAATCCTTCGTCTTAAGGAATGGCTCGATCGAGCGGTATTGCGCGTAAAAGTTCGACATGTCCGACACTAAATCCTTGACGACGTACATGTGGGGCAGAGGGTATACCTTGGTTGGTTTTCTGTCGACCTCGATGCGGGATAGACAAGCGAGCGTGTTGGTTCCATTGATGTTCATTGAGCAGGAACCGCAGATCCCCTCTCTACAGGAGCGACGGAATGTCAGCGTCGGATCCACTTCGTTTTTTATCTTTATCAAGGCGTCCAGCACCATGGGTCCGCACTCCCCAAGGTCTATCTCGTAGTTCTGCATCCGCGGTTTACTTCCTTTCTGCTCCGGGTCAAATCGGTAGACCCTAAATGTTTTTATTTGTTTTAACGGTTGTAGGGCCGGGTGTTTCGCTTCCTGCACTGTTTCGGCAGCGGCGTTGGCCACATAAGTTCGGGTTAATCTTCGATTGAGTGCTGTCTTGGTCGGACGTAACGCTAAGGTTTTAATGGACAATGCCATTTGTTTCTTCTACCGGTCTGCCGGTCCCGGTATGCGGCAACATACAGAACTAGGCTATGAATTGAAACAAAGTCAGAAAGTCAACAGTCTTTGAATTCAGAATTGCAACCAGGCATACAGCAGACAGCACCAACAATACTATAAACAATTTAATAAACTAATTTTTAGGGGGTGGAAATTTTATACTACACCGGCAGACCGGTACGTGAATTTTATTGGTTCCAAATGAAAGTTATACAGTTATAAAAGGTAACTAAGTTAGAAGTCATTATGGTCGTCATATATAACATAGAAAATAAAAAAGATGTTTAATATTTAGGCGCCGCATTGGATAACTACATAACTATACGTACTTATCTGGAGAAATCACAGTGAAGAATATTTTTACGAAAGTTAATAGTAGGCTAAAGTTTCTGTCCAGACATAAAACTGTTTAAATACCGAATATTACAAGGTGCTTTGCTCTTCCTTAATACAGACTCACATGGACTATACCGTACATGCATTTCTTGGTATGGCGGCTTCGCTTGACCAAACAAATTACCAGCAGCTACGCCCTTATGTTAATAAATAAGTGTACAATAGTAGGTAATACGTTAGTAAGTGTCCCAATTTCATAAAACAAAAATTCAACAGAGTGCGCGATACACACTCCTACAGTACAAGAGCCAGTGGTCTTTTACCTCCATAATTGCAAATCTTTTGAAACTGATACTTTTTAGCGGTATTAAAAATTGGAAGGTGCCCACATCAAGTTATTAGGTTATTAATACTGTATAATTACGTTTTATAAATTGTACTTTTACGTACAGTACATAGTTACATCTTAATCGTGAGTCGGGCATTGTTACGCTCTTGGTAAAGTTGTTCAGTTCACGTTCAGTTGTTCACATTTTATATTAATTTTAGGTTTAGCGTAGTGTACATACTGTATTGTGTTATTGTACTGTATTTGTAACCAAGTAGGACCCCATTGGAAATAACCTGAAAAGCTCTTCAGGGGTAATCCTCTCGTTTTTTACGACGTGGGATCTAACTAACGTCCCCGCTGTGTCTAAAAAATCCCCATGATAGTGTTGGATGTTAATAATTGTCCTCACTTTAGCTACAACAATAATACACATTATACTATATAAATCTGCCATATAGAGTACCGGTACAGACAGTATGGCAACAGGGGTGTTTGAAAAAGGTGGACTGGACACAGAAAACATGGACAATGGACAGACCATAATCAGGGGCGATTTGCGTCACACAGCATGTCCACCCTTTTCAGCTTTGTTGTCCATCTTTTTCAACTTTGAATAAGGTGGACTGGTTTGAGAACGAACAGGCAATGAATTCACCAATCAGATTGATTTGTACATTATAGCAGCTCTGTCCACGTTTTTCAAAAAATTTCAGAAGGTTTTTATGGATTATTATTGTTATTATTATTATTACTGTGACCAACCGAAGTTGTCGAAATATGCATAGTTCAATAATATGGGACGATCCTTGAAGTCTGTGAGTTGAGCCTTACAGCCTTAGCATCAATATTGGAACGTCAATATTATAATTCATTACAGTATAAAGTTAATTATAATAACTATCTATTGCTGTATTGTACTATGAGGGGAATATAATCATCCCGAGATATGTTATTAAACGACCGAGCGCAGCGATGGAGGTAAATAAGTTCCCATATTTTGGGAGTGGCGGTCCGAAATCCTAATTCAAAGTGGAAATGGAGGCCCAAAACCTTAATTAAAACTGTCATGTAAACCGCAACCTTAAATATTTAGGATCCTAAATTCCACAAAATTTCTTACATTAGACCATCATGACTTTAAGGTTATACAGTAGGGGCCTAGGGTTACTAATAATGACAGTTTTAATTAGGGTTTGGGCCAGACCAACTAACCCAACCACAAAAATAAACCAATAAATCCAAGTCAAAGTGCTGTACGGTACGCTAGACCTACACCTACAGTACTATTATTATACTGTGAGTCTATAGGTGGGGCAATCCGCGGGGGGGGGGGGGGGGGGGGGGGGGTAGATACGCCTAGGACACCGGCAGCATTCTTAATGCAACTGCTTCCAGCATGCCCATTATTGATAGATAATTTAAACCTGAAAAAGGTGGACAGTCCAATCACTAATAAATAGCATTGCTTTAATAGGTTCGTTTCTGATTGGTCAGACTATTATCTGTTTTATGTGTCCCGTCCACCTTTTTCAAACACACATATTATTCCCAATTATGTAACTAAGAAAGCGAAAACTGAAAAAGGTGGACAGACCAATTGATACAAACTGCTTTGCAGAATACGTTTCTGATTGGTCTGTCCATTGTCCATGGTTTCTGTGTCCAGTCCACCTTTTTCAAACACCCTGGCAACAGTACCGGTAGTAGCCATATAGGCCTACATCTGTACATCACATGTTAGAGCCTACTGTACTCCTAGAATAGAATACTGGTAGTGTACAACTGTACTTCATCTTTGATATTATTGTACTTTCACTCCTGTGCCTGTCAGCCTGTAGTCACTGACATTTATGTCATTCACACACTCCAAGCAGCCAATAATAGAATAATTTCCGTTATTGAACATAGGCCTATTTTAGTTATTATTCTCTTTGCTCTATTACCGGTACTGCTTACTCTGACGTATTTTGACTTGAAGAAGAGTGTACCGGTATACATTTTGGAAATGGATAATGAAGCGAAACTTTCAATTAAAATTGGATTTATTGGTGCTGGAAACATGGCTATTGCAATAGCTGCGGGGTTTGTTAAATCGGGTTCGTATTGCCACCCATCAATTTCAATCATACGTATAGGTAATCTGTAATCTAGACTACGAGATTTCTGTACAGCGAACTTCAAAAGACATTCTAGTACAGTAGTATCTGTATCTAGTCTAGTATATCCTGGTTATATCTGACTTTCATATTTCCAGTGTCCGACAGAACCCCATCTAGCATCTAGGTACCTCTCACTAAAGCCTCGACTCGTAAAGTTTTCTTTGCTGCCCCTGTTGACCATATTTAAAATGTAGGAATGAATGCCCGTTCAGCAGTTAAGTTAAAATTAATTCGAAAGAGAAAGTCAATGACGAAGTAAAAGAATACCAATTGCTTTCTGTTATAATTCTATCACAAATAATTATGGTTTAATATTAATCCCTACCCCTATATCCAGATATCATATCCCTCCCTATATTGCCTACCTACCTTACCTTAACTTACTTTGTTTTTATTTCAGGTAAAATTAGTTGTAGTAACATATCAGCTAGCCATCCTACTTCCGGTAACTCACCACAAGATAAGAAGTGGGCGGATATTGGAATAACAACGACTAAAGGTATTTACACGAAGACGTCTGGGGTGTTCTATAATTATATTTTAGACACATTTATTTTTTCCGACCCAGAATCCAAAATATAATGAAGTATTAACTGTAGGAATATACGGTTTGCTCTGGGAAATTTGATAAATATAGGCCTACTGGTACTGTATCTGTAAATGAGCTTCATAATGTTTCATTATTATTAATGGGACGTTTTAGAGTTAAAATACGTCATTAGGGAGAAAAGTTATGTAATTTATTCTTTATTTTTAATCACCTTAGGCAATAATATGAAAGGTGACATTTTATTGTAATGTTGTGTTTGGGCCTCTTGTAAAGCACCTCTAGTAGTAAGTTCTCTTAATTAAATAATATAATACTATAATTGCAGATAATGCTAAGGTTGTTGCAGATAGTGACGTCATTATTCTCGCCGTTAAGCCTTATAAGATGAAGGAAGTGATATTGAGTTGTGTAGTGGGCAACCCGAAACTGGTAATCAGTTTGTGTCCGTTGCTGAGTCTGGAGGAGCACCTCCTAGCGTTGGGTTGGGGAACTCGTTTCGTTAAACTCGCCCCCAACACTGCGACAGCGGCGCGTTGCGGGGTTTCCGCTTACTGCTGCAGTCCCGAGGTGACGGCGGCGGATAAAGAGTTGGTTAACACCTTGTTCGGTTCTATTGGGCTGGTGGAGGAGTTAGAGGAGGGTCACGTTAACATCGTGGCCTCTTTATGCGGTTCCGCCATCGCTTTCATGTATTTAGCCGTCGAGGCGCTGGCAGACGGGGCTGTACTCATGGGGCTCCCCCGGAATCTCGCGGTGCGTCTCGCGTCTCAGACTCTCATTGGTTCCGGGACGATGGTCATGGAATCCGGGGAGCACCCCGGAAGGCTGAAGGACAATGTTTGCTCCCCGGCCGGATCCACAATCAAAGGGATTCAGGTTCTAGAACGAGGCGGTTTCAGGGGAACTGTTATGTCTGCAGTCGAGGCTTCTTGTCCTAAAAGCGTTAAGAAATAGGCCAATTAGAAAATACAACGTTTTCTTTGGAGTATTTAATTAAATTGGGTAAATGGCGGGGGGGGGGGGGATTTGGTTTAGTATTAAATTAAAATTGTGTTGTTGCTTTGATAATGAATTAAATTAAACAGCACCAAATGTGAGTGATGCATTGAACAATTCTACTAAGCAATATATAGCCAAGAATATTTCGCAAATAGTTTCCCTACCGAAATAGTCAATTATTGGCTGTAACTAAGATACTGTAAGTCACTGATTGGCCTGTATTCAGGGTGCAGTTAGTGGGTGCAGTTAGTGGGTGCAGTTAGTAGGGTGCAGTTAGTGGGTGCAGTTAGTCGGTGCAGTTAGTGGGGTGCAGTTAGTGGGTACAGTTAGTGGGGTGCAGTTAGTCGGTGCAGTTAGTAGGGTGCAGTTAGTGGGGTGCAGTTAGTGGGGTGCAGTTAGTGGGGTGCAGTTAGTGGGGTGCAGTTAGTAGTGGTAGATTGCAGTTAGAAATAGAAATGGGTTTATTATTTTCTTTCAGTTTAATTATTATATTATTATAATTTAAGTAAAGTTTTATTCAGCTTTTAGGCCAGGGGCTACACACAAAGTCTGACGACTTATTTTCAGTACGGTCCCCCCAGAACTTTACTCCCCAGAGAAAACTTCAGTAACCATTTAGCTACCACTTAGATACAAGGCAGAGTCTGGCTGGACCCTTTAAAGCATTTATGCCTAAGCGAAAACTGCCCTGGTCCCCATGGGGGATCGAACCCACGACCTCCGGAGAGATGTGAATTCAATTCAACCACTAAACCAAGGGGGAACTTGGTGTTGTGTGGGGTTTATATTTCCCAAATAAACCGAACTTCGATCGGTGACTTTCCCCTTTATTTTTTCCCTTCTCGCAGTAGGCCCAGTAGACCGCTTCGCTCTTCGACTTCTATACATGCTCCTTTTACACTTCTTCTTTCTCTTTCCATTCTTGCTTCCCTGTCTTCACTGGCGAAAGCAGGATCGGGAAATGGGGTTTATTAATGATTCAATTGCTCTTCTATATATTTTTAAGAATTTGTATTAATATAAAATATTACTATTTACCGAAGGATGCGGAGTGTGGCCTCGCGAGTGTTTGGGGGGGGGGGGGGGGGGGGGTCTCTGGCGGCGTCTGCAGTTCGCGCTCCTCCGTGGCGGCCCGCTATCTCGGCGTGCCTTGGGGTTGGCAACTGGTAAGGTCTGCGTGGCAGAGACATCGCATTACACATTACTAGACCCCTTTTCTGTCACTGTCAATTTTTACTTTGTAATAAACTTATTGTATACTTAAAATCGCCAACCCGTACAATTACTGGATTACCGGTTTGTAGATTTCGGTCGTTACATTTCGTATATTAAGGGTTTAATGGAACTCCCGATTGTGGGGAAAAGCCATTTAAATTTCAGAACTTTTTGCTAATACGCAAATAATCCTTTAAATCGTGATCGCAGTGTACGGATGATAACGTTTTTTTCTATAGCAAGCAAAGCAAACAGTCGGCCGAAGCCGGAGGCGGCCCGAAGGCTCCTCTTTCGACAGCTGCTACCCAAGGGTAGGGGTGGGCGCTACTCCTATCCCAAGATTTAAAACATCGTATTCCATCAATGAAAATATATTTATTTGGATAATTTGATATCAAAAAACACAACATTTTGTTTGAGTTCCATCGCACAAACTACTGTAGACGTTCCCGGAGATGACGAAGCGTCCCTATTAATTAAGACGTTTACATTGATGTCTCCCTTTAACTATTTCAGTGGTGGCAAAAAAAGTAGGCTTTTTTATAATAATAAGAAAGCAAATGTTACTTTTTGCCACCACTTCCGTCGTTTTATTTGTTGTAAGTCTTCCTCACTTTTATCTGGGACTATTTCAGCATAAATGTCGTCCATCGAAGCTTCTTCCATAGTGAAATACAAGCATTACACCTAGGGTACCCATAGTTTGACCAATTTTTTTTTCAAATGAAAAGGCTTTTATCATGAGGTTTTTTTTTTCTAGAAAAAATATTTCACCTTCTGAGTATGGTATTTTTTTTTCAAAAAAATGTTCTGGAAAAAAAAGTGTTCTAGAACAAAAATATTTATAAAAATTGATAACTAAAGTGTTGTGAAACATTTATAAAAAGTAGAAAAAACTAGCTAATATAAAAAATATAAACCGTGTTCTAGAACAAAAAAGTGTTCTAGAACAAAAATATTTATCAAAATTGATAGCTAACACGTGTTCTATATCATTTATAAAAAATTAGCAAAAACTAGCTTGTATTAGAACACCTATTATCTATTTAAATGCAATAATATTATTAATGTCATGGAAACATTACTTTTTGTGTTGACAGAAGAAGTGTTATTTTTATGTCAAACTTGTTAACGACTTTGACTAAAGAATTGACTTACAACAAAAACAAAACAACAAAAATTATTATACTATTTGACAATTTAAATCTAGGCTTCAATTCAAACAAGTTAATTTGTCAGTAGGCGTTTGAATTCAGCGCGGCATGAACCTTCTGATTCAGAAAAAAGTAACTGGCCAGTATGGGGGTCGAACCCATGACATTCGCGTTATTAGCACGACGCTCTAACCAACTGAGCTAACCGGCCACGAGAGACGTAATCCCTATTAATCTACATAAGGATAACGGTGCAATGAATATGGCTTTGAGGTGTGCGAATTAATGTTACAAATGCGGGACGAGACATTAAATGAAATCGTATGGCCCAAACTGAAAGTTATTTTACATTAATTTTTATTTTTTATTGTTTTGACAAGCACCTTTACTTTTGTTTCTATTTTATTTGTGTATGTATTGTAGAATGTAATTGTTCCGTGGGGGAAAATTGTCTTCAGGCCAAATGTCCGATATGTAATTTGTTAACATAGCTTACTTTTAAGATGTTTTAACAGAACTTACATAAAATACCTTACTTTTAAGCGATTTTTAAAGTCAAATAAAAAACCATTGCTTCTTTTAAGCGATGTATAAATTGATTCAAATGCAATAAAATACCATACTTTTAAGCGATTTTCAAAAAAAATACAAAAACATAGCTTACTTTTAAGATATGACTTAACAGAACTTCTATAAAATACACCATGACCCATACATTCCATTCACGCACATGGTTGTCGGGCAAGCGACGAAGTAAGCGGGCCTAGCATACGAAATCGGCCGTTGTCTGTTGGTTGGTCGGTCTTTCTGTCGGTCAATCGGCGAATGTTTGACGGCTAATGACCCAGTCAATCTTTGATGCATTTAAACAAAATACAGATGTTGTTGGTTTGTCGATAACATTTGTGGCTACTGTTGCCGGTGATACAGAACCATTCGAAGTGTTATAGGGAGTCCTCCAGGGAGACACACTTGCACCATTCTTATTCATAATTGTGGTTGACTATGTTCTACGCATGTCCTTAGATCATCATAATGATAATGGGGTGTTATCATCACCCCATTATCATTATGATGATCTAAGGATCTAATGATCCACCTACTGGCTCCATAAGTCGAGGAAATCCTGCCAAGTACCTAACTGATCTAGACTTTGCTGATGACTTAGGAGCATTCTCAGAATCACTAGAGGGAGCCCAACTGCACATTAGAACAGGCTGCCTCTACATAGTTTTGCATTTTTATTAATTCCAAACAGACCAAAATTTGGACAGTTAACTTTGAAAGTCCTCAGCAAATCTTTGATCGGATTAGCATTAATTCAAAGGATGGTATGCCTGAGCAATGAGCATGTGACAGCACATGACTTTCGTGAGCGCCTTGCCTCCTAAAGGACACACTGGCCTTGACGATGCGGATAATGTCGCGAAAGTCATGGGGGATTGGGGATAGGGAGTTGTTTCGGTGCAATTTTGTTGATAAGCCGGCATAGCATTCGTAATGCATGCTGCATAAGGCATGCCAATTGTGGATTGCATGGTCGTGAGAAATGTTTTGTTAAGCTCAATGTGCAGTTTCAATGCAGCAGGTCGATTACAGTAGTGTTGGTTTGTCGAAAGTCTGAAATATAATTTGCGTGGGGGACTCAGCAGTTTTCCAGTCTCCTGAATTGAGGGCGACAAGACAACGGTTGGAATAGTGGTTGGAACCCACGTTTGCTTACTCCGACCTGCACGAAGGCCCTACGAACATGTTGTATGTGATGATTAATAACCATATAATATATAATAAATTATATATTGGCAGGCAGTAGAGTGTTAATGTTTGCTGGTGCCAAGAAAGGGTGAATGCAAGCTAATATCTTCTTTGAGCTTCTAATTGCATTGCTTAGCAAGCGGAAACAGGCCCCCCGGTGTTATTATTTAGGTATTCGATTTGTTTTATCAATACTTTTAACGTCATTCAATCCAATAAGAAAAACAAGCCCACACTGCTGTACAAGGCAATGAGTGTTATCGATCAATACTACATTCTGCTATTGCTATGAGTCTAAAGCTACAACTACATTACGTGGAGAAAACCTCACGGAATGTAATTTAATATTCTCACTCTGAATTCATAATTATACCGACAAGGTTATACATATTCTAGTTAAATTATTGTTAAATTATGTAACATTTTCATTTCAGGTTAATGATTTATAATGTGATATTATATGTGCTTTCTCACTGCGACCTATTTTCAATTTCACTATATCTTTTGGTTCAATAGGTTCACGAATATAAATATATTCGGTTTTTATATATTATACAATGTTTTTTGTTCCTTCTAACTTTGAGCAGTCTGCTATGGATATTATCATTCCACTAATTGCCGTTGACACGGTTTTTCCATCACAAATGTATGTGTAACTGTGTTTCAGTGTATTTGATGATTCCCGGCACCATAACTTAACCCTTTCCATCCTGAATTAGGTTCGACACTAAACAAAAATATTTCAAAAGCTTTTCTGTACTAAATATGCTCTAAGTTAAAAAAATTTTTTTTTGCCAGACTATATATACAATTATTGTATACTATATATTAATATATTATTGTATAGTTATTGTAGAGGTGATGAACTCTTGCATATGTCATGTGACTAAGTGGCCAACGCGACGCAGTAAGTAGCCTATGGTTGTTTTTTGCAAATTATTATAAAACTCAAACAAATTTGGAACGGCACCACAAACACAGATAAGCATTATAAACGTAATTGGTAGCATAAATCTGTGATTGGACATGCTCTTTATAGGCAAAGGCTACTGACCGGACCCATTGACTGGACCCATTGACCGGACCCATTGACCGGACCCCTTGACTGGACCCATTACCATTTAAAGTTCAGGTTAGTAAAGGAGCAGATTACAGAGGTGTTTTGGGGGAACCAAAACAATAAACAAAAGTTAACACATGCTACAAGATTATGCAGGTTTCGTAATTGTAGTATTATTGTGGTAATTGTGGTATACACTGCTGAGGACACCAAATCTCTGGATGGCACATTCACAAGAATGCTACGCCGGCCGGGTTAACTGTGTCAAATATAATGCACACATCTCCAACCAAACACTATATAACATTGGAGGTGTCTCATTGATTCCTCCAAGCTTGACACTAGAACAAAGCCGCCTCCGCTTTACAGGACAACGCTTTCGCCGTGAGGACCAGCCAGTGGACAATCTTGTGCTTGGTGGCCTTATGGAATCAATAAGCATGGTGGACAGTTCATGACTTTCTTGAGACGCATCTTAAAGGACACTGGTCTTGAAGATGCGGATGATCTAGCAAATGTCATGGGTGATAGTGAGTTGTGGCGGCGTAATTTTGTCGACAAGCCGGCACAGCATTCTTAAAAATGCAGCTGCAATGCAGCATTTCGATCCTAGTAATTGTGGTAATAAGGGTCTGGTCAATAATACACAAGTAAAATATAAATTAAATATAAAGCTTTAATACGGTATTTAGAGGGCCTGGTGAATGGGTACGGTCAGTAGCCATTTCTCTCTTTACATGTTAATAAATTTTTTTCCCTATATCACTATGTCAGCTCTGTATTTTGTACTTATGACAAGGCCGGATGTCGAAGTGGCGCCCTTCCCAGGCAAAGAATCTTACACAGATCATAAGGGCTTCAAAACTGACTAAACCAATAACATTTTAGATTAAGGATGAAAGATGTTACCTAAAGTAAAATTAGGTGATCCAAATAATAATTATTAATGTTGTTTGAGCAAAGGGTGGAAAGGGTTGATCGAGGCGCATCATTTAATTTATTCCCAACCTTGTGAAACTGCAACCGTGAGTTACAATAATTATTTAGCTTCTTTTATACTTTATTGTTTTTGTTGGTAGAACCGGCTTCTTTAAGATGCTAATTTTCCTCATTTGGTAATGATATCGTTTACTGTTTTGATTTGAGAGAGAATCCCTCTTCAATAATTTGCCAATTTCACTTAAGTACCGATATTTTTCAAAGAAATTGAAAATGTGTCACTAAATGTGTCACTAAATGTGTTACTAAATGTATTACTAAATGTGTTACTAACTATATTATATAATAACCCAGTCATCATCAGTGCCCATTTCCTAAATAACGAATAATCCGCTCTTCATTATTGGACCAGCAATCTCGACCAGTTTTACAATAAGCACAGTAATGTGCACGTGGACTGCCTGTGAATTAATCAATTATTATGATAGACAGAGAACACCATTGTTAGGATGTCTTTTGGATTTAAGATTACTTTTGTTTTTATATTTGTAATCAAACCTGTAGAGTACGTTGGAATAACGTCTCTTCCAGTCAATTTTCGGTACGGAATGGTGTCAGACAATGGTCTGTAATTTCGCAAATTTTATTTTGTATAGTGCTTAACATATTATTAGTAAAACTGAGGTCATCTAGGGTTGGTTGTTTATTAAGGTCTATATATTTTGGTTGTCTCGCTTATGGGGATGATGTGTTACTACCTTGACCGAGTATTATTGAGTTGCAATACATTGGTTGATATATGTGCTAATTTTTGTAATGAATATAATGTTAAATTAAGTAACAATATTGATCCCTCTAAGTGCAAATCTAAATGCGTTGCTTTTAACTTATAACGCCCATTGCCTACTTGTAATATAGTTGTGGATGGCGTTTCACTGCCCTGGGTCGATGAAGCAGTGTATTTGGGTATTGTTTTGAATAATAATTGCAACTTATTAAAGGGTTGCTTTTTTTGGAAAACTTAGTTTAAGGCAGGAATTTCATTTTACAAGACCTGAAATGTTAACGAAGATACAAAAATTGTATACAACCAGTTTCTATGGCAGTTTCTATGGTCCGATAATTGTAATAGAATTTTTACGGCCTGGAATAATAATGTGCTATATATTTTTGGATTACCAAACAATTCGCATAGATTTATAATTGAGCGGTTGGTTCATTTTACAGACCAAAAGATTTTGCTTTGTAAGAGGTTTGTTAATTTTAATAGTAGTGTTATAAATTTTTCTAAATTGTTCGCTTCGTGGCTAATTTGGTACATAATGATTGTCGGAGATTTTAAATAATAAATAAATGGTTTAAATAAAATTGCAGTCAGTATGTTACGGTATGTTGACTCACCACCTAATTCTAATTGGAGGTTAGCTATGTGCAGGGAATTATCAGGGGTCTTAAAGTTTGGGCTAGAAATAAATGGGTTCAGTAGAATTGAAATTCAGGATATTATTTACTGTACGTATCTAGTAGTTGATCATGATTGATTAATCTCCTTTGTTTACTTATCTGTTTTCTTTTTTTGGGCTTGTGTTTTACTATTTCAACTATTTTGTCTTTGCAGTCGTCACTTACCGGGCATAAGTATTTTCTGTTCCTATGTGAACGATAATAATAATAATAAAATGTATAGTTTCATTCTATCCAGACAAAAAACCGCTATCTGGTTATTGTTTAGTTGACTTCTTTAAAGCCTTTGATTCAGCTTTCCCGATCGGTAATATTCTGAGTACTTGTATTTGATGGGATTCCTGAGGAAATTATTGCAGCAATCAGATATACGTTGGTTCGACGACATTTGTGTCTACCGCTGATGGTGACGCAGATCCATTTGAAGCTTCATGCGGAGTCCTCCAGGGAGACATGCTTGCAGCATTCGTTATATTCATAATCAGGATGGGGTGATGGTAACACCACCCACTGGCTCCAGAAGTCTAGCGAAGCACCTTACTGTTCTAGACATTGTTGATGACTTAGGGAGTACTCTCAGAATCACTAGAGAGTGCCCAAAGGCTCCTCAGCTCAATGGGGCATGGTTGGCATGCCATGGGTCTAGTGTTGGTCTTTTTGTTAACTCCAAAAAGACCAACATTTTGACAGTTAACTTCGTTGCATCAATTGTCTGATCGTACTAGCATAAGCCCTGTGAATGGGTCGCTTGACTTCTGTTACTTGGAGTCATGGATCTGGAAGTCAGGTGAATGAATACCTTAGAATACTTAAATGGAAGGCATGGCAGCATTGAATGTGCTGCACGGGATTAGGGAAGGGAGTTCGATTATTTTTACTACTACTAGGATCGGCATGCTGCATTGCAGCTCTGCATTTTTAAGAATGCTGTGCCGGCTTATCGACAAAATTGCACCGCCACAACTCCCTATCACCCATGACATTTGCTAGATCATCCGCATCTTCAAGGCCAGTGTCCTTTAAGATGCGTCTCAAGAAAGTCATTGGTGTCCTCAGCAGTTAGAGCCCAGCATGGACTCCCATAGAGGAGTACTGGAACTACTGCTGCTCTAAATAACCGGACCTTAAGTTTCCGATTAATACTCGGTGACTTCCAAATCCTGGAAAGCCTATTCAAGGCTGCCCATGCCTTTCCCTTACGTATTCGAAGGTCCTCACCTGACTTCCGGATCCATGATCCCAGGTAACAGAAGTCGTCCACATGCTCAAGCATACCATCCTTTGAGCTTATGCTCATCCGATCAGAGACTTGCTGAGGACTTTCAAAGTTAACTGTCAGAATTTTGGTCTTTCTGGAGTTAATAAAAAGACCAACACTAGAAGCAGCATGTTCTAATGAGCTGAGGAGCCGTTGGGCTCCCTCTAATGATTCTGAGAGTACTCCTAAGTCATCAGCAAAGTCTAGATCAGTTAGGTACTTGGCAGGATTTCCTCGACTTCTGGAGCCAGTAGGTGGAGTTATCATCACCCCATCATCATTATGATGATCTAAGGACATGCGTAGAACATAGTCAACAACAATTATGAACAAGAATGGTGAAAGTGTGTCTCCCTGGAGGACGCCCCATAACACTTCAAATGGTTCTGTGTCACCGTCAACAGTAGACACAAATGTTGTCGAACCATCGTATACTGATCTGATTGCTGCAATAATTTCATCAGGAATCCCATATAATGAAAGTATGCTGAACATACGTGAGCGAGAGACTGAATCAAAGGCCTTGAAGAAGTCAACAAAGATAACAGCCAGATGCCTGTCTTTCTTTTTTGATAACTCTTCAATTATCCTTCTAAGTGCCAAAATGGGCTCCATGGTCCCACGACCTTTACGGAACCCATTCTGATTTCCACGGAGCAGTCTCTCAATGGGATCCCTGATGCGATTTAATAGAATTCTATTGTATAGCTTTGCAGCAATCGAGATCAATGAGATTCCCCGAAAAGAACCATAGAGTGTTAGGTTGCCCTTCTTGGGAACTGGCACCAACTTATTTGTTTTCATTTGTTGTACGGTACATGTCTACTATGATGGGATAGATGAGCTTTAAACACTCAGGTATTTTAAAGACCTCAGGGGGAACACCATCTACTCCACTGGCACGATTGGTCTTAATGCTCTTTGCAGCAGCCTTCACTTCTGCAAAGGAGATATCACCAATGGGAATATCTGGGAGTACAGACTCAGACACTTTTACTTCTATAAAGTTATCAGGCAATACCCTGTCATTATTGAGGAGCTTTTCAAAGTGGGCCTTCCAACCATTGAAGCGATCGGCTGGTGATTCAGCCTTAACCTTGGTGGTTGGTTGGCTTTTTCGACCAGCAAGCAAGTTGATCGATCTCCATGCCTGGGATGATTGCCTGCTGTCGTCAGCATCATTGATGGCATCAACCTGTTGGTTTATTAGCTCCTGTAAATTAACAGAGTACTGCCTGTTCAGGGACCTAGATGCAGCCTTAACTGCATTCTTGGCCGCTGTAGTCTGTTTGAGTCGGGACTCTTTCTGCGCCTTGTAGAGGTCATTTCGGCACTTCTGAATTTTGTTATCAGTCCAGGGTGCCCGTTTCCTGTTTCGAGGGTATACAGGAACTGTTTCTGCAGCTGCTAACTTAACTGCCTCTGTGAAGGCAGTATAGCCCTCACAGTGATCTGCCGCCTCAGAGGCAAGAGCCTCATACCTGTTGCTCAGCTGTAGTGTGAAGCTGTATCTCACACTTGGCTGTTGCAACAGAGAGGACCAGTCATGCCGCGGCAAGGCAGATTTCGTTGTTCTGCTAGCACGCAGACTAAGTCTTACCTTGGCCACAATAAGGCGGTGATCACTGGAGAAGGGTCGTAGTGTAAATGCAAAGTGACCACTGGGTCCACTTTGAGTCCATAGCTTTACAGTTCGCTTCTTGAACTGGGTTCCAGCCGAAAACAATCCATTTCCAGAGATAAAATCCTGAAGATGGACGGAATTTCGGTTAACACTATTGCTATAGACCCAGGGCGATGTAGGTGATTGATGCAGACTTGCATTAAAGTCTCCCAGGAATGTTAAGAATGCATGCTCTTATTTTTAGCAGCAGTAGAACAAGTACTCCTCTATGGAAGTCCGTACTGGTCTTTAACTGCTGTAGACACTTAATGAATGACACATAACTATAATGATTCACCAGGTCCACTAATTTGAAGTACAATGCAGTCATCTCTAATCAGACACTATAGCATCGGAGGTGTCTCATTGGTCCCCCAAGCTTGACACTTGATTTCGCCGTGAGGACCAGCCTTCGCACAGCCTTCTGCTATGGCGTCGTCATGTCGTGAGAATAAGCATGGTGGATTTCACATGACTTTTTTGAGACGTCTCTTGAAGATTAGCAGCCCTGAAGGTGCTGATAGTCTCGCGAAAGGCTTGGGTGAAAGGGGGTATCCTCGTAATAAATTAGAATTTACACAATCCTCAGGTAAATGAAAAAATGCTGATAAAGTTAAGGCACGTTTCCTCAAGATGTGGGCTGGGCTAAATAAGTATGTCTTTAACACAGCCTTACTAGAAACCAATTCAAATTACAGATTAGTTTTTGATATAGCAAATTTAACTGGTTTTCTCAGAATACATGTAGCAATACAGTGTTGGACAGTTACGATAAAGTGTCATTTTTGTGGTGCGTCAATACTCCGCAAAGATGAGTTTCATATCTTTGAGGAATGTAAACAGTGTATGGCGTGTAAGGATGTTTGTTAGTGATGGTAATACGTTTGTTCGTCTTAAAAAATATTCAAATTTCGGTGTGCATTTCACATAATTACTTAGCTAGGTCAGTGCCCAATAACTAATTAATTCTAATCTAATTTCGGTGTATAACCGATGTCGATTTTTGTCACTATTAATACATTATTAATTTACAGATTTGTGCCGATTTTATTATTTTAACTAAATAATGTGCTAGAAATGTTATCAAATGTTAATTTCGTCAAGTTTCCCCCTGTCTCTGTATTTGACGGTGCATAAGGGAATTGGAAGCTGCTTAATCCTAGAAAATTTGGCTTACAATTAATTTAATTTAATTTATACGAATATTGATTCCATATGCACCATGTATATAAAGTAATAATATATTCGCATTTTCTATTCGCATTTTCTAGAGACATTGTACACCACAACATTTCCTATAAATATTTATCAAATTGCTTTTCATGTCTGATTTTAGCCTTAGAGTTCCAAACATTGAGTTTCAAAAAGTACGGGTATATATTTTCATATGCACAAGTGTATTTATTTATAAAATGAATAATATAAAAACTTTTGGAATGTATTTAACGCTAAAAAGTGAAAAGCAAGCATCGTTCAGAAATTAGTGGGTTTGCCATCCCTATCATACCTGAGAAAATGCGAATGTAAAACAAGACATGGTGTTTAATGGTTGTAACTGATATTGCTTTTCGCGCCTGTGCGCGCGGATTTGTCGCGCCAGTTACTTAATGAAGTTGTGGTTTATGTGTGAAAAACTATACTACACTCCATAAGTCACATACAATTTTTCAATGACTTCAGAGAGAGAAACTCGTTTGGATCGAATCAAAGGCCATATTCAATCCGTGGTCTCCCTAGGTTTCCTTCTAGGCGCGTTGGTCCTTATTGTTGCAGGGATCGTCGTCAAATACAAACTCGAGAGTCTCAACGGATTCGCGTACAACGGATTGTTCAATGGGCCCATGCTAATCTTCCAGTTCGGATGGATTATATTCATCATCACAAACATCGGCGCATGCGCCGGGATCTTCGACAGGAATTCCCACCTCATGTCGATGTTCATCCCTTTGGCTCTGAGCGCCCTGGTCCTTCAGATCGTAACAGGCAGCATCTCATTCGCATACAACATCGATACGGCTTTCTCCGTTATTCACCATGAGATTGAAAACAAATTTGAGGACTATGAGTATCTCGCAAACAATAACGGGACAACTAAGGAGAAAATTAAACTGAAGGCACATAACGACCTTGTGGACAACCTTCAGTCGTTCTTTTCGTGTTGCGGTTTGCACGCTACGGTCGACATTGATAGCATCGATCATTTGTCTGGTGAATTTGACCAGACTCACACGACACATGATGGTGACGAGGAAGGCGGAATGCTGCCGGGTTTGTGGTTTTGGGAGGCACAGCTGAGCGGCACGGTCGGTAAAACAGGTCTCAACTACACAGCTGGATCCACTTTCCCTGTTTCCTGCTGCAATTTTTCTCTCGTTCAGGATAATTGCAAGGATCAGGAAGGGAACGCCGAGGCTCAGTTCGTGGCCTTGAATCTCATCAGTGATACCAAATTACAGATCAACAAAGAAGATCTGTACCAGAAAGGGTGCGACATCGTCATCAAAGAACATGTTCGATTCTATGTCAATATCATCAGTTATTGTACATTGGTTGGTGTATCTTTCCAACTTATTGCTCACATCACAGGCTGGTTGTTATTTTGTGCTAATTCTAATCTTCTAGGCAACTATGAAGGTAGCCGTTTAAGCGCTTTGGGATATGGGTCTTTCTAAAAATTCATGATAATCTTCGTTTTATTTGGTAAAATGGTTCTATATATAATAATGTGAAACTTTCTGTTTAAATTTAGTTTATAAAGTATTACACTATCATCCATAGCATAGCCCGGTTCTACAAGACTATGAGCAAAATAACTATTTTGTTTCCTGTTTCAATATGTTTTGCAAACAGCTTCTTTAATTTCGGAATATATTTACTGCAAAGCTGATAGGCCTACATGGATTTGACATGTTCTGAAGTTAATTAGTTATTTAGTCGAGTCAATCCAAAAAACCCATAAACATTTCGCAATCAATCCGAACCACTTTTTTGGTTTCTATATTACCTTGTTTAGCCCAAAAGTCTATAAAATATTATTTTGCGGATCATATGGCTATTCATGGAAATTCTGCGTAAATTTGCATAAAACATGGCAAACAAAATGAACAAGTAAGTAGCAAATTGGTTATGTTCCAGAATAATTTAATTAATTTCACAACAAGCTGTGATTTGAACGTGAACACGTCAACATTGACATTGAAAGTGAATCGAAAAATAAATTTTATAGACTTTTTGATGTATTAACCAGGTAAACATAGAATGAAAACAATTGGTTTGGGTGAATTGCGAATTTGTTATGGGTTTACTCCCTTTTTTTTTAGCTAGATTGACTCGCCTATTGCTATTTCTCTCGAATGTTCTTGTTTCGGTGCGTAAATGACAAGTTACCAAATACAACAAGTTATAATTATTCCGATAACACATGGGTTAAGCAATGTACAGTAGAAATACATGTCACAAAAATTGATAATTATCTTGTCATTATGATTCGGAACCTTTTTTCCATTATATATTATTATTTATTTTTAGTAGTTTAGTATTAAAATGTCAATAGTTAGGTAGGTAGGTAGTTAGGTAAATAGGTAGTAGTTAGATTATATTCGAAGATTGATATATTATATATTGCTAATGCAATGGTATAGCAGAATATTTATTTATTAAGCAATTTTAAGCAATTTATAGCGCAGAGTATTTTTCTATGATTTTTGACCTAGGCTACTGATCAGTTTATAAGACAACTAGAGGTCGTACGAAGTTCGTTTTAGGCTCATTCGAAAGCTCCTTTCTCAGAGAACAAAGTTACCATTTGACTTAAGATAAAATGGTTGTGTTGCAACATAACATGCATTTGGGTAAAATATGCCTTCCAAATTTTGTTCCAGTTATGATTGCACAGGCAGCTTTCAAGAGTTTGCCAAACCAAATGTTAACTTTGTTCTCTGAGAAAGGAGTTCTCGAATGAGCCTAAATCGAACTTCGTACGACCACTAGAACTGGAGATTATAAATTTTGAAGATCTACGACGAGCGATAAGTCTATTCCGTGTAAACCCGCATAGACTGCAGAGTCGTTTAATCGAGTCCCGTCATTGTTCCGAAGACTTGAAGTTGTCTTATAAACTGACCATTAGGTCCAATAATCATAAAAAAATACCATTTGAATTAAAATTTTATGCTCTTTCTCGTGGAGACATCCAATTGGGACCACTGAGCACAGAAGTTTGCTAATATTGAATGCAAACCCCAACTTCATCGCTTACTGATATCGCGATATATCGGATCCAGTATCTTCTACTCCAGAAATCTTGAAAACTAAGCGAGATATGGGAAATTCCATATTTGGATTTGAAATTCTGCCTCAGATAGGATATGTTTCAAAAATTCGACTTTTTGGTCAGAAAATGCGCTACCCATGTATGCGCTTAATGCGCTAATGCGCTTAATTCATGTTGTTTATCAGCTGGGTGACCAGAGAGGATAATATATATTAAATCTTTTATTTTAAGAATAATTCGTAAAGTTATGAATTCAAACGAAATTCCTGTAATAGCTATAATTTATCTTATATAATATTTAATTACGGTTCACTATTTCTCATTAAATTTCAATCTTCGAAAAAGTTAAGAAAACAAGACGTAATCTATGACGTAATCTATGACGTAATCTATGACTAGATAAAATGTCGTCAGTATTATTAATAATGCTGCGCTCGGATTTTATAAGGCATAGATAGCTCTGTAATCGTATAAAGTGCTAGATTACTAGACTAAAAGTAAATATATGTAGATATTATGTAATCATTAAATAATATAATATCAGGTAATTATTTTATTTTATGTGGTTTGTGGCAAATAAAACACCGTGATCAATAATAATTATATTAAATATTAGTTGATGGTAATCAAGTACATTTTTAAACCTTGTTTGCTGTTGGGGCTGGGACAACGATGTGAACGAAAAGATATACGTTCGAAATTACAGTCTGGCAGAGTATTAGAGTTGATTCTCGAATGTGGCTACTTTTTGTGACATTATCTTAATAATTTAAAATTGATGCATACAGTAGACAAAAGGTTAAAAATGGCTGTAGGACCATCTATGCCATAACGTCACAAGGCAACAGGCTAGAGTGCGGTAAATGAGTGTTATTGCAGATGATTGACATTATTGGTTTGTAATTTATTTGTTAGAGAGAGAGATGAAACCAGGCGGGTATTTTAGTATTTATTAGATCAAAATCTCTAACGTTCAAGTTTGTAATGTATTATCCCGCCAGCTGAATAGCTAGCTTCCCAGTAGTGTGCCAACTAATAGTTTATTATTGTAGTGTAGTAGGCCTATACATGTTATTGTAGCTCAGGGCAACCAGGGAGCTAAAAGCCAGAACACGTTCTTGTTCTTCATGTCCAAAAATCAGCCGAAAAATGGAGACAGGAAAGAAGCTAATAGCTTCTTAATCATAAATTAAACATTAGTCATAAAGCCTTTAAGAGCATGTAATAATTGCAAAGGTCAATAATGTGAGTTTGCTCGACTTGTTGGGAGGTCAAGTATACAGTATGTGCCGTTTTAAGTCTGTCCCCGTTCAATCCAATATTCCACTAAACAATCAGACAGCTATAATCAGGCAGACGGGCAGATTTAAATTGATACTGGACGATTATGATACCCTCACTATTGTTTTGGTTTCGTAGAATATTATTATTAGGATACATGCATATTATATGCTTATATTAAATGTTCTTGTGTATTAAATGTTATTAATTAAATGGTTGCTTCATAGTGATGATGCGAGGATTGGATATTTAAATATTTGCTTATCTTTTCGCTTCGGACTAACACTGGAACGGAATTATGACTTAGTTTTTTCGATTTTGTTGTCTTATAGACGGTCTTCTTATAGCCAGCTTGCTGGCTTTCTAGTTTTTATTATTAATATGTGTGTTATATTAGAACACGATCCTTAAAAATGCAACATCTAACATACGGAAATAAAAACCTTCAGCGAATAAAACTGTAATAATCACTTCTGCCTTATCCTTCAGCAAATTAACCTAATATAATAACCTCGGCCTGCGGCCTCGGTAATTATACAGGTTAATTTGTTTCTGGAACGGCATCAGTGATTATTCAGTTTTATTCGGTTCAGGTTATTATTTCCGTATATTAACTCTAGAACATTGCAATATTGTATGTATAATAATATGATGTAAATCCTCCGTTAGACATTGAATGCCAGACTTGGTAATTCATTAATATAATAAATATTACCGGCTTATCGGTACAGTCCTACAGTATTAAAATTATTTATTTCATGGGGAAAAAAGTAGAACTTTTTTTTCATTATTCATTATTATATTGAAAAAAAAATTTTGTACGTTTTTTTTCCAATGTAATACGTCATTTTATTCTTAAATTGGTACTTGTTTATTGCCAAATTCTTTAATTAGCAAGTCGTTACGACTTGATTACTGTAAGAAAAAAAAGCTACTGGCTACTGCCTACTGGCTATTGGCTACTGGCTACTGGCTACTGGCTACTGGCTACTGGCTACTGGCTACTGGCTACTGGCTACTGGCTACTGGCTACTGGCTACTGGCTACTGGCTACTGGCTACTGGCTACTGGCTACTGGCTACTGCTACTGGCTACTGGCTACTGGCTACTGGCTACTGGCTACTGGCTACTGGCTACTGGCTACTGGCTACTGGCTACTGGCTACTGGCTACTGGCTACTGGCTACTGGCTACTGGCTACTGGCTACTGGCTACTGGCTACTGGCTACTGGCTACTGGCTACTGGCTACTGGCTACTGGCTACTGGCTACTGGCTACTGGCTACTGGCTACTGGCTACTGGCTACTGGCTACTGGCTACTGGCTACTGGCTACTGCCTACTGGCTACTGGCTACTGCCTACTGGCTACTGGCTACTGGCTACTGACCTAGAGCAAAAACGACTCTAACGATTTTGATGAAATTTTGCATGAACCATGAAAATAGATTTCCATGGGTACTTGTGAAATCGCGAATTAAATTGAAACATCTCAACTTGTTTTATTTCGAAAAATAGCCCCAAAACACGAAAATTGCCATAGGCGCAATGATAAAAATACCAGCTGTCACTCATGAAAAATGTATAGAGATGGCTTGGTAATGCATTCAATAGGAAGGGCCAATTAACAAAGAAGTACTTTCTGTGCCAAGTATTATCACTCTACTCTACAAACCAGAGAGTAAGCAAACATTAACTGGTTTAGCTGGCTATTACAGTCTCAGCTGAATAATTCTTCCCAATGCATCCTTGCTATGTTAATTAGTTGGCGTGCAGGCTAAATGACTGTTAGTTACTATTTGGCTACTATGTTGGCTAATATTGATTGTACTGTGCTCTCATAAATTATTGTTTTATTTTGAAATCATTGTGCCAACATTAATAATGTGGAGGCTGTATGTTGATAAGGCTGAATGTTTACTCAGCCTCATACTGATTCTCCATAACGCTAACATTATAGTTTGAAATATAAAAATCTGTTATAATAATAATAAAATTGTTGTATTTAAATAATATCTTGGTTTACATTGAACAGTGTAAATTGTTAATCGCGGTTTACATTGAAACATCTCAACTTGTTTTATTTATTACAAAAATAAGAACGAATTAGTCTTATCACTTCTTTTGCGCGATTGTATTGAATTCATGACAACTGCTGTTATTATTATTAATCAATTGACACCTCGACTCCTCTCTGACTACTCTATCCGATAGAACAAAATAATCATTTCGCTAACTGCTCTCTATCTTCTACAATCACAACAGCTTTTATAATTCATTAGATGATTACAACATAATAATTATAGTTTGAAGTTGTCTAGAAAATTTCTCGTACACCACCGGGACTACGCTCACACTAATTTATTTATCAGACAGAACAAAAAGCTTTTACTTGACTCGTACTGTCTCCTACGACTTGCTTCACGGGCCGCTAGGCCCGTCTCTAGTAAAACATAGCGATATACTACAGTACACCATGTCCTGGAATATAGTGACGTTATTCTGGTACATGGGCCCCCCTAAATTTGATTACAAATCGTATTGAGATTTCATGAAATTTGAAACAGAGATAGTTTCATATCCCTCCTCTTTGCTGGGTGAGCCAGAATTTTTATTTTTGCTTTCATTCTTTAGCTACAAGCGTTTAAAAAAGGTGTATCTGTCGATATTGCACCAGTTAATCCACAGTTACATTTAGTGATTTGTTGGTACTAGGGGAAAGCTGACCGTGCAAGGATTCCAGAAATATAAAAATATTTGAATTTGGTTGGGAAATAGCTTAGATGTGGGCATTCGAAAGTTGCATGTATTTGTTTCCGCTGTAGGCCATTTATTCTAATACACAATGTTCTAGAACATTTTTATTAGATTATGTATTAATAGTTATAATAATTAATTTATTGCATTGTATTGCATTGTATTGTCTGTACACCCGATATACAAATCTGCCAAAACGTATATTCCGGATTATCACCGCGCTGCTTTTACCCGAGTCAGATTAATGAGTCATAGACTGCGTATAGAAACCGGACGGTGGTCCAGGATACCACGATTGGACAGAACTTGTATATGTGACAACACATCTGTACAAGATGAGTTGCAAGTTTTATGTGTGTGTCCACTCTCCAAAGATTTACGTTTAAAATACCAGACTCTCGATTTTACCGGGCGCTGTAATACTATTTTTAAAGGTGACTCTCA
>JAUCBJ010005028.1:0-115449 GCA_032718475.1 Nemertoderma westbladi | reverse complement strand
AATCTGCTTAAAATTTGCTAATACAGTAATACTTTCGAATTAGTACTTAAATTAAATTTAAGTCACGTGCTGCGCGAAGGCCCCACTTCGTGTAGGTATAGGTATATAACTATAAATCTATAATAAAAATAATACCTTTAATAAATCCAACCACCAGTTATGTTCTTCACTGCTACTGCATCTCAAGAACAACGTTTGCCTGTCTGTTGTTACGAGAAGTGAATGTGGAAATCCAGTGATTTCATTGGCTGATCGCACAGCTGTAACGTCGTACATGGTAATACTCCCCTGTTATAAGTATTATTATTATATTATAATATTAGATTTATAACGAACCTGCCTATTAATAGGCCAGGGTTGCTCTTGTCAAGAGTTGAGCCGTTCAAAAACACGATGTGGTTGTGTGTGTATATATGTATGTATAACCATCCAATATCTCAAAAACTCAAGCAGGTGCGCAAACATTTTAATACAAACTCTCCATAAATTTTGGTTGTGCACAAGTTTTTTGTGGCGTTTCGATCACAGGTTCACTGAAAAATAGCGGTTTTGAAAATTTAAAGTTGAATTTCACCAATTTCAACTCGACGAGTATGCACCACCTTTTTTATTTGGGCTATTCGGTCATTTGAGCAACATGTTTGAGCCTCAGAATCTTGTCAAATATCGCTCTCGTATATAACGTCGCCAAAATTTGTTAGTCCGGCAAAAAAAACGCACTAATTCGTCTAAAAGAGTAAATTATTGGTTGCAGAATAATATAATTCAACTATAAAAGCCATCAAGCGGCTATAAGGAGACCGTCCATAGACAAACGTAGTGTTAGTTGGGTCCCTCCTCATGCATTATCATCAACCTATAAACCATTTAAACGGCCCAGTGCTTACAATGATATTCCCATAGGATTCACTGGGAAGAGCTATTCAGCTGGAGGGGTAATACATTATACAAACTAACAGTTGATGTTTGATTACTGTCTGGGATAGAGTGAGGGAGTAATAAATTTGGCAAGTAATATATTTCTGTGCAGTTTGGGCTATCCATTCAATAACTAGTAGTAGCTTACTAGGCCCTCATGAGTACCAGCAGCTGGTGTTTTTATCGTTGAGTTGATGGCAATTTTCGTGTTTTCATTTTCGCTCACTCAGGGTACTAGATTGAGGGACAGGTTCGTTTAAAGCCAGCTTGCTGGCTTTCTAGTATTATATTAATTATCGATAATAATACATGTAGGCATGTAGCAATGACGAGACGTAATTTGCAGTAAATGTTTGTTTTAAAAGTAAAGTAAAGTAAAGTTTTCTTCGGCCGCTAGAGCCAGGGATCACGCACAAAGTCTGACGACTTATTTTCCAGTGCGGTCCCCCCAGAACTATACTCCCCAGAGGAAACTCCAGTACTCATTTAGCTACCACTCTAAGGATGCAAGGCAGAGATGCGCCCTGGCTGGTCCCTTATTAAAGGCGTCCGTGCCGAAACGAAAACTGCCCTGGCCCATGTGAGGATCGAACCCACGACCTTCAGGAGATGTGAATTCAATGCAACCACTACACCACGGTGGTACTGTACCTAGTTTTAGTTATGTAATTTACCAACTTAGTAGACCATTCGCACATGTGAATAATACCAGGTTGTTACTTTTCGGTCGAAATTAAATTGAAATTTTATATATTAGAGTGGAGTGGCTTCGTGAAAAAAATTGTGACAAAAGTGCAAATTTAAAATTACGTTGTATTCTGTCTTGAACTTAGTACCGGTAATATTACATTAAATTAGGGATAGGTGCCATGGGTGTCACAATTACAGACTGTTGTAGGCCTAATGGTGTCGTGTAAATATACCTGATACCCTGATAGCAACCTATCGCACCAATAATCCGAATAGAAACATACAGTAGCAGCAGTAATATTGTAATACAATCATAATGATAATAAAATATAAAATAATAATACCAGAGTATGGTATCTATGGCCAGCCTAAAAACATATATTATTTGTTATAAGTCACTTTTTTTGTCGAAGTCTTTAACAAATTTGATAAAAAAATAACACTTTTTTTTTCAACAAAAAAAGTTATGTTTCCCTGACATTAATAATAACATTGCATTTAAATGGATAATATCTCCATTATCCATGAGTTCAACCGTGGTTGCCTCCACGAATCCGCTGTCGGTAATGATCTGGCCCGGCTAAATGCTTTAGACGACCCAATCCCTGGCTGTTGGATCGACGCGATCCCAGTATCATCATTAGGCCTGAAACTAACAGATGCCCAGCTCCGTATTTCAATAGCAACCCGCCTGGGATGTAAAGTAACGGAGCCCCACAACTGTTTCCGGTGCGGTAAACCCGTTAAATCTGACGGTCTCCATGGTCTCTCGTGCAGTAAGAGCGCAGGTCGACAAGCACGCCACAGCATGTTGAACGATATCGTAAAGCGATCACTAAACAGCTGCGGCGTGCCATCCCTGCGTGAACCGCCAGGTCTCTGTTTGAGCGATGGGAAGCGGGTAGATGGTGTAACATTAGTTCCTTGGAGCCAGGGAAGAACACTTACCTGGGATGCCACAGTAGTCGACCCGCTGGCCCCCAGCCATCTCAGAATAAGCCAAACCATTGGTGGTCGCATAGCCGAGGATCAGGAGAACGTAAAGATTAGGAAGTATCAGGAGTTAATTGATCGGGGCTATCAGTTCGAACCAGTTGCCTTTGAGACATTTGGCCGCCCCGGTCCGAGAACAGCCGCTTTCCTCAAAGAAGTCGGGATGAGGCTCCATGCCAACACGCATGAGCCCCGTTCTCATCGCTTCTTACTACAGCGTATCCTGATAGCTATCCTGATCGGAAACACCGCTTCGATATTGGGAACCAGCGAATCATTAACTGAAGGACTCTACGATATTTTAGAGGTGTAGTGAAGCATCTGAGGCTTATCTCGTTGGATTGTTTGAGGACACGAATCTGTGCACTATCCACGCCAATCGAGTTACCATAATGCCGAAGGATATCCAAACTGGCCCGTAGGATCAGAGGCAAGAGGACGTAAGGACCCGCAACAGTTTTAGACGTTATGTATCAGAAAACATTTACTTGTATTCGTAATAGAGAACATGGACTCGTATTCATTTATTTAGTTAATTCAATGCAAAATATTATATTAATATAAATTATTAATGGATAATAAATTAATTTTTTTTTTTTTTTTTTTATATTATATTATTACAAAGATATATTAGCCAAATATATTAGATATAAAACACCTTATAGCACAAAGTACAAATTGCACCACTGCATCCATAATAAATTAAATAGATAATTTCTAATACTAGCTAGTTTTTGTTATTTTTTTTTATAAATGATATAGAGCACGTGTTAGCTATCAATTTTGATAAATGTTTTTGTTCTAGAACACATTTTATATTTTTTATACTAGCTAGTTTTTTCAACTTTTTTATAAATCTTATAGAACAAGTGTTAGTTATCAATTTTGATAAATATTTCTTTTCTAGAACACATTTTTTTCTAGAACATTTTTTGGAAAAAAATACCATACTATTGTCCCAAGGTCAAATATTTGTTCTAGAAAAAAAAACCTCATGATAAAAGCCTTTTTCCTATGATTAAAATTGGTCAAACTATGGGCACCCAAAGTGTAGTAATGCCCGTATCTATGGAAGAAGCTTCGATGGACGATATTTATGCTGAAATAGGCCCAGATAAAAGTGAGAGAAGACTTACAACAAATAAAACGACGTTTTTTGCCACCACTTAAATAGTGAATATTATTCCATTGCATCGTGCCACTGTACCTGTATTAATGTATCAGCTTGGTCATCCAGCGAGAATGTTAGCTCACCGCTTTCATACAAAGCAAACCAGCGTTTCTGCCATTTCTGGAATAAATATTATTGGTTTCTGTCAATATTAGAATGCACGAGAGAGTCAAAGGCAAAGTCGATACAGATTATATAGAGATTACGACGCCTATCTACAATATTGTACCAATCGGTAATGCACTCCAAAAGTTGTGTATTGGTAGATTTACCTTGTAAAAACCATGCTGGGTGGGCATTACCACACGTAAGTAATTCATAAGTTTGTTTTTAACACACATTTCCATCAATTTACATGAAATTCATGTAAGTGAAATGGGTCTGTAATTATAGGGGTCACACGGGTCCCCCTTCTTCAAGAGGATAATTATATTGGCTGTAAGCCATATAGACGGAAGTGCGTGTGTTTCAAACGAGACTTTATAACGGATAAAGAGCAGCTTAACATAAAGATAAACGTTTAAACAATAAACACGGTAAGTTGTCTGGTGTCCGTCCTACTTGACTTATTGCAGCTTAACATAAAGATACACGTTTAAACAATAAACACGTTAAGTTGTCTGGTGTCCGTCCTACTTGTCTTATTGCAGCTTAACATAAAGATAAACGTTTAAACAATAAACACGGTAAGTTGTCTGGTGTCCGTCCTACTTGTCTTATTGCAGCTTAACATAAAGATACACGTTTAAACAATAAACACGGTAAGTTGTCTGGTGTCCGTCCTACTTGTCTTATTGGGCAATTTATTTAAATAAGTTAAAATCCTTACCGGAATAAAATCGATCGTGCTTAAATGCGCTGTACTGGGTACTTTACGAGACATTGGTGGATTAATATTATTATCAACTGAAATCTTATCTGATAAAACGTCCGCAAAAATACGAGCTTTTGTCGGATTTTTAGAATCTATCTGTTTAATATCATAGTTTCGCGCATACAGGTGGCGCGGTGGGCTGCTTTAGAAGCCAACCTGGACACACGGTTGTATATTGGTTTTGATGTTGGTTTATTGCACAGTATGATGGTTTTACTTTTACTTGCGTAACACAATGGTCGTAATAATTTTGTTCCAAAATTATGAAATACATTTGATTGGTTGTATGTACAAACCTTTACATTTGATTGGTTGTATGTACAAACCTTTACATTTGATTGGTTGTATGTACAAACCTTTACATTGGTTGTATGTACAAACTTTTACATTGGCTGTATGTACAAACCTTTGCATTGGTTGTATGTACAAACCTTTACATTGATTGGTTGTATGTACAAACCTTTACATTGATTGGTTGTATGTACAAACCTTTACATTTGATTGGTTGTATGTACAACCTTTACATTCGATTGGTTGTATGTACAAACCTTTACATTTGATTGGTTGCATGTACAAACCTTTACATTTGATTGGTTGCATGTACAAACCTTTACATTTGATTGGTTGTACGTACAAACCTTTACATTTGATTGGTTGTATGTACAAACCTTCCTTTACATTGGTTGTATGTATAAACCTTTACATTTGATTGGTTGTATGTACAAACCTTTACATTGATTGGTTGTATGTACAAACCTTTACATTTGATTGGTTGTATGTACAAACCTTTACATTGGTTGTATGTACAAACCTTTACATTTGATTGGTTGTATGTACAAACCTTTACATTTGATTGGTTGTATGTACAAACCTTTACATTGGTTGTATGTACAAACCTTTTCATTTGATTGGTTGTATGTACAAACCTTTACATTTAATTGGTTGTATGTACAAACCTTTACATTGGTTGTATGTACAAACCTTTACATTGGCTGTATGTACAAACCTTTACATTTGATTGGTTGTATGTACAAACCTTTACATTTGATTGGTTGTATGTACAAACCTTTACATTTGATTGGTTGTATGTACAAACCTTTACATTTGATTGGTTGTATGTACAAACCTTTACATTTGATTGGTTGTATGTACAAACCTTTACATTTGATTGGCTGTATGTACAAACCTTTACATTGGTTGTATGTACAAACCTTTACATTGGTTGTATGTACAAACCTTTACATTTGATTGGTTGTACAGTATGTACAAACCTTTACATTTGATTGGTTGTATGTATAAACCTTTACATTGGTTGTACTGTATGTACAAACCTTTACATTGGTTGTATGTACAAACCTTTACATTTGATTGGTTGTATGTACAAACCTTTACATTTGATTGGTTGTATGTACAAACCTTTACATTACATTGGTTGTACTGTATGTAATGTATTAATATTATTATCAACTGAAAACTTATCTGATAAAACGTCCGCAAAAATACGAGCTTTTGTCGGATTTTTAGAATCTATCTGTTTAATATCATAGTTTCGCGCATACAGGTGGCGCGGTGGGCTGCTTTAGAGGCCAACCTAGACACACGGTTGTATATTGGTTTTGATGTTGGTTTATTGCACAGTATGATGGTTTTACTTTTACTTGCGTAACACAATGGTCGTAATAATTTTGTTCCAAAATTATGAAATACATTTGATTGGTTGTATGTACAAACCTTTACATTTGATTGGTTGTATGTACAAACCTTTACATTTGATTGGTTGTATGTATAAACCTTTACATTTGATTGGTTGTATGTACAAACCTTTACATTCGATTGGTTGTATGTACAAACCTTTACATTTGATTGGTTGCATGTACAAACCTTTACATTTGATTGGTTGCATGTACAAACCTTTACATTTGATTGGTTGTACGTACAAACCTTTACATTTGATTGGTTGTATGTACAAACCTTCCTTTACATTGGTTGTATGTACAAACCTTTACATTTGATTGGTTGTATGTACAAACCTTTACATTGATTGGTTGCATGTACAAACCTTTACATTTGATTGGTTGTATGTACAAACCTTTACATTGGTTGTATGTACAAACCTTTACATTTGATTGGTTGTATGTACAAACCTTTACATTTGATTGGTTGTATGTACAAACCTTTACATTGGTTGTATGTACAAACCTTTACATTTGATTTGTTGTATGTACAAACCTTTACATTGGTTGTACTGTATGTACAAACCTTTACATTTGATTGGTTGTATGTACAAACCTTTACATTTGATTGGTTGTATGTACGAACCTTTACATTACATTGGTTGTACTGTATGTACAAACCTTTACATTGGTTGTACTGTATGTACAAACATTTACATTGGTTGTATGTACAAACCTTTACATTTAATTGGTTATATGTACAAACTTTTACATTGGTTGTATGTACAAACCTTTACATTTGATTGGTTGTATGTACAAACCTTTACATTTGATTGGTTGTATGTACAAACCTTTACATTGGTTGTACTGTATGTACAAACCTTTACATTGGTTTTACTGTATGTACAAACCTTTACATTGGTTGTATGTACAAACCTTTGTCTTAGAAGTTAAACTGGAGGGGTCACCATCGGGACTGAGCAGAAGGAAGCCACAAGCTTTCAGTTTGGAGTGACTTTCCTATATAAATAAAATAAAAAAAAGAACCTCTTAAAAACAAAGTAATGTTTTAAAGTTAAATAAGATATTCGAAATTGCAATTCGCGAAGATTTTTAAATCAAATTTCCCAAATCGTTATTTAAGAGTTGTATTTGTATCGAATTCGAATGGTCTATAAAAATGAAAGTAATAATAGTTTAATATTGTGTGCCACACGTACAGTACAGTATATGGATGAGAGTTATTGGCGCATAATAACCGAAAACACAAAATAAGTGTTTAATGGGTTTAAAAACTTAAATTTATTTAGGCCTAATTATTAAAGTAAAGGTTGTTTACAGTGTTAGTTATTTTCTAACCAAAACAATAAACAAAAATTTATTTCATACCAATTTTCTCTGCGGATTGGAAATAACCTTTATTTGTTGTAAGTCATATTTTTTGTAAGCGGATTCAATTCCGTGCACTACCCACCGAAAATGGGATTAGTGGGATTTTACCAATATAGTTGGCAAAGTGAGATAACCAACTAGGGGGGGGGGGGATACACGCCATAAGCCACAGAGAGAGGTGAGAGGTCAAACCACCTCAGAGGGACAAACAAGCTAGTAAGGCTAGCAACGGCAACGGGAGTGGCGAGGTGAGAATTAATCAGGTTAAGCCAATAGTGGGCGGGAAAGCACATTGGGGAGGATTAGAGCGCATCTATTGGATATTAAGGCCACCCTGTAATGTAGGGGAAATTTAACATGTGTCAATGATATAACCGTTATGATTATTAGTTCAGTTGGTTCCTTACAGTTGCGAGACCGGAAAAGTTTTGAACGTCGTCGTCGTCACTAACCACTGTATTGTATGCTATTATATTCAGACTGTGCTATTATTGATTACTGTGATTATTAATACTGATAACAAGAACTCAGTCATTTTCAAAGGCCTTCGGCCTAATATATATATCCATATCGACAGCTCAGCAGCTCACGGAGGCGGCGACGCGTACAACTCACATACCGGTCGGGAGCTGATACTGCCAACTCCGTCGGCTCCCGTCACATTTTTGTGAAAGTCGTGAACAAATATCACTCGTCAAAAAAAGTCTACTTTGTTTGCCACCATTTAATAGTTATTTTCAATCGCCTTGGGGATTAATGTGAGTCACAATCTGATGGATGAAGTCAATAACGTCTTACAGTAAAGGAATATGTGGCAACAACATATCGATAATCAAATTATAGGCCTACGGTATTAAAATTCGTTGATATAATTGATACTATTATACTGTAGAATACAGTGTGCTCCGTAATATTTTAATTAACGCCGCCCTTATTGTTAAATAACACCGCCTTTATTGTGTCTTAGGGGGGGGGGGGGACTTCGAGCAGCACGATATTTTACAATAGAATAAGGCCCTTTTCATCAAAAAGGCTCTCACGTTACAGATATGAATAAAATCGCTAAAAGGTTGTTTTATTATATTACTTATATTTTTAAAAAGGATGAAAAATTTCGTTGAATTTCATTAATTTTTTTACAAAGTTATTGTTGAACAAAGAAAAACGGTGTATCTAAAATAGCGGGAAGGATTGATTTGTTCCTTAAACTTTATAAGCACCCATATCTCAGAACGACCTCATTTCGTGAAAAAGGCTATTTCTACGCTAATTCTAACTCAAAATGAGTTGAAATTTGGTACACTTGTTCAGAATATCTTTATCAATAAAACAACTGAACATTTTTTTCTAAAAATGCAATGGAGCCTTTTTAAATCAAAGCCAATAAAAAAAAATAGCCATATTTGGAGCCTTTTCGTTCTAAAATGGCCCTAGACCATTATTAGCGAAGAACTTTCAGAATAATTGGACGCAGGGATGGCTCTTCTGAATATTGTTATTTATGTAACAGCAGTGCCGGTACTACTTACCTTACTACTTTGCTTTGGGTGGACTTCGACGCTCCGGAAACAATGCGAACAGCGAGATTTATTAAAAATATTCGGAGCAAATCGTTTACAAGCTGAAGGCATCATTGTTGTAGAGAAGAGAGTTGGTTTAATCGTTGTGTTGCCAAGGTGTTTGATATTCTCAATTATTAAGTTGTAAACCTAGGTAGACCAAGACCTCGTATCTGTATTTAGGTATCTCGGTTTAGTCTAGTAAATAGTAATTCCTCTTGCTTTTACAATAAAGCCCAAGTTAAGTTCTAACTGCGCCAGGCACCCATATCTATTATAGAATTGTTAGTATTAGGCCTACTCTATGTATGTATCAAATAAAATTATATCACTTAACATCTAACACCTACAGTGCTACACTACAATATCACTCTACTCAAACACCAAATATATTGTACTTTTAGTAGTGATATAGTATTATATTGTCTGTAATTAAATTCCGGACAAACCACAATACATTTTGTAGACTACATGTGGCCACATATCTTATATTTACTACATCCTATGTCGGTAGCAATGAATAAATTAGTATTGTTAATGTCGGTAGCAGTGAATAAATTAGTATTGTTATGTCTGTTTGTTATGTCTGTTTGTCTTTTTTTTTAAATTGGGGAATAAAATAAAAACATATTTATTTACCAAAATACAAAATAGTCCTTATATTTCTTCAGGAGGATAATTTTTTCGGGATATGGCAAAGACGCGACATAGGCCGCTAAATTACATTAGTACAGTAATAAATAATATTTTATTACAATTTATTTAAAAATAATATTTAAATATGACACAGTTAGTAATATTTCCCAAAAAAGACACTTCTTGGCATAATATTTTAACAATGTCCTACTAAAATGTAAGTTTACATATATTGTTACGCGTTTGATGAAATTGTGCTTAAATAATACATAATGTTATTATTAATTATACAATTAATATTAATGTTGTTACATGTTTTATGCTATAGTTATATCATGAAATAATCATAACAAATATGTTAACGGTTCGTATAACTTCCGGTTCTGTGTACGTCTAAGTAAAGTAGCTGTTTAAAGCGAATAAACAAATCATAATAATATAATTATTGATTGAAATGAAAATAAATTCAATTCAATTCTTTCAGTGGAGAAATAGGCAGTTAGATTATATTTGACAGAATGAATATCCAAGCACACTGAACGTAGAACAGCCAATTGTCAACTGCGATACGGTTTCGCAGATACGTTTACAACTAATAATTATTTCTAAAGTAGGGCTTTAGGCCTGGGTTGAACTAAAGTTAAAGTCTATTTACCCGCGTGCAATATTATCATAAGTGGCTTCGTATGACACACAATGGGTGAACTGTGTTGTATTGTATTGTCAGTTGGCACTGTCCAGAATTAGTTTGTTAACGGCGGGGTGCGCAAATATGGCAAAGAAGTGATGGGAAGGCGTCGAACTTTGCCAAGGTTAAATGTGGAGGACGACAGCTCGGACATTTTCGGGTCAAGTTGTGGTCTGATGTCTGTGACGTGTAGATGCAAACGTATCGCTTAGTGATTCATTGTGAGAGTTTATTGAAAATTTTCTGCTTTAGATGTAGAGTATTTATACTTAATTAACTACATTTTCAACATACTGCTATCAATCATATAAACACATACGTGGGGATTTCGCGCAGCACAAAGTAGTGGTAGAATTCTGATGAATCTGAAGGTTGGTTCTATAATTATACAGTAGCTACTTCTTCTAGGTTTATTGCAATATATCCTAGCGGCCAACAGATGAACTGTTCAGCCCTCCCAGCCAAAAAAATCGAGAAAAAAAAGGAAAAAAGGATTTTATATTTTCAAAAAAAAAAGGAAAAAAAGGAAAGGATGCAGTTCAAAAAAAGGAAAAAAAGGATCGGATACAGTTCAAAAAAAAGGGAAAAACTGAATAGATATTATCTTTACAAAAGTAATAGTAAACATTATGTCTTTAGTGCTGTTTCTTGATTCTATCTCATTAACTTTACTGTATATACTACCTGTATGAAGAATCCCATAAGAAACGTCACTGTTTTAAATGACAGGAAGATATCAAAGAAAGGTAAAAAATATAAACACAGAGGAAAGAGAACAATGGCAATGGGAATATAATAAAATTAATTATAGTTAATATATAGTGAATAGACAATAGATTTAATAAATATATAAATAATTAATAAATATTATTAATGTTATTACAAAATTTACTCAACTTATTGTAAATTAACCTAAGTAAATTTAATCAAATGTAAAATGTAGTAATGAGTAAAAATTAGCATTTATGATTAATATTAAAATATTAATTATTAAAAATATTAAAATATATTAATAAGTATAAAAAAAGAAAAAAGATTGTAAATGCAAGTATTTAATCATTTACAAATATATACGAAATTTTGCCCTATTATGAAGCTAGATCGGACCCCAGGATGTCGGTGTAATCATTATAATTCAGTGTTGTTACGAGAGATGGAATCAGCACGAATACGGACTTGGATTTTTTCCAAAAAACATTTGGGAAAAATACGCATGCGTGTCAGCTGACCATGCTATCACATTGTCTTGTTAAAGTTCTTTTACTGGTATCGGTGGCGTGTAGTTTAGTGACTCGATGATGCAAGAGGCATTTCCAGCCTGTACGCAGATGCCGAGGCGCTGTCTCAAGTATATAGAAGAGCGCGGGTCGCCGTTGACTGATATTGTCTTTCTCCCGATTTCGCGGAGGAACTTTAAAGTCAGAGGACCAAATCCTCCTAGCGTTTCCACCGCGATTGGTTGGAGAATGACAGTAGACGAAATGTCGCTGTATTTGGCGATCTTTCTAGCTTCGGCCATTTCGGCTACGGCAGAACCCTCCGATTCAGCCAAATTGCTGTATGAAGCTGCCATGCGATTCACACAAGTAAAGTCCCATGCCAGTCTTTTTCCCTGGGACCAGTTTAGGTGAGTTGCGCCGTCTGGCCGCTTGCCATCATTCCTGCAGAGTCCAACAGGTTCAAGTGTGGACGGGATCTCTGCCGAAGAAAACGCTCTATGTATGGCGTTATTCCCCTCCCTATGTCGTCCGTGTTTACTCTTTGTCGATTTGCACGACAAAGAGTGGTAGCCAAGACCATCAGCTTCAGCGCCACATACACAAGTATGGGGAGTACAAACAGGTGCACCGAGGCGTAGGCCAGCAGCTATCGTAAACTGTACATTCGACAAACGGAGGGCAAGTGTTCCAGATGGAAGTGTGTTCAACCAGTCGGCAGATCCTGGTGCCTGGCACCCCCTGATACGACCTGTATCTGATGGACTTGCGGATGTAAGTAACTGGTCAGCCTGAAGCTTATAGAGCGGTTCAAGCCAACTTCTCTGTGAGTCAAGTTGATTTGGAATACAAGTTCCACCTAGTGAACGCCAGACATTTAGTGCGTCTTGGAATGTTGTTGCAGGGGCATCGACAGTATGAATTTGGTTTGTTAGGGAACGGCATTTACTGACGGAAGCCAGATATGCACCAGGAGCAACTACAGATGGCATTGGGATACCAATCCCTCCCAGGCAACATGGTAGGGTGGCCTGCCTCCAAACTGATTCAGTCATAGACGCATTGGTAATGGATGCTAGGGTCTCACGTAGACAGTTGTCCATATCAGAGAGGATTTCCTTTGCCACAAATGCAGGTGAAGTTCTGAGTATATAAGTTAGCTTTGGGATAGCAAGGCAGTTACGGAGAAGGTAGTAGGCATCATGGCTGTTTAGGATGAGGAGGCGACTTGCAAACACTTTCAGAGCGTCATACTTATCTGTCAATGCAGATGTCAGTGCCCTTGGTCCGATTGGGGAGCCCAGAATGATTAAGTCTTCCGCAGGGGTCAGTGTGATGTCAGGCAAAACATCCCTGAATGCAGCAAATAATTGAATTGAATAAAAGAATACAGTTAATATATTAATATTATTATACAGATACTTTCAACTTTTTTGCCTAGTTATCAGAGATGATTGAGCTCGGCCGATTGATGGTCATTGATAGAGGTTTATCAAATGATTGTAAATATAACTTTAGTTTGAAAGTGAAATAAAACCTTTGGAATGGATTTCCGGTCGTGGCTATATCCAGGGGAAAATGGACGCAAATAACAGCCGATTGCGAGCAAAAATGAATCTGTAACCGTGTTATAGACTTTCTTTAATTGTTTTGGTTACAATAGACTGCCACTGCAACCTCTTCCTTTCCCTAAATTGAAATCATCATTGTTGATTCACCAAGGCGGTTTTGCGTCAATTATAATAAATCACAGGCTAAAAATGTAGCTGCAGAGATAACATTAATATACATATTTTTTGAGACAGAGACAGCCTCTGTCTCAGAAATAAATATATTAAAGTTCTCTCCACAACTACATTTTTATGGTAGCTTAGCTTGTGATTTTTGTAAAAAAATATCTAATCAAAATATAATAGGCATATGCCCGTCAATCTCTGTTATAACCTTGTCAATATCAGCAGCAAGCTGAAATTTCAGCTTATCTGCCAATGATTGCTTGGATCTAATGGTTTCCATTGGTACTGGTACCGTTAAGTATGATTGCAGATAACAGGAAAATCACTTGCCCTGTACATTGTTATATTAGTTTACTGCCAAGCCAAGGACTATTATACTGATAGTATATAGTAAGTACTGAAATCGTCATATATGGAACTACAGTCAGACAGTGGTACAGTACCGGTAATTGATTAAACTGCACGACCTGTCCAGCTGTCTCCCCACTGCCTTGTACTGAACAGAACATGTTACAACTTACAGCAGGCTATTTTCTGAACTAAAAAAAGGAAAAAAAGGTGAGAAAATGGACACAAAAAAAAGGAAAAAAGGGAAAATTCTAAAAAAAAGGAAAAAAAGGAAACGTTCTAAAAAAAGGGAAAAAAAGGAAAAAAGGAAACTCTGGGAGGCCTGTAGAACTATAAAAGTCTGCTTGTTTGTATAATCTTTAAACTTTTGAAGGTTTTAATAGACTTCATGTGTACCAAGTTTGATTCGATTTCGTCAATGATTGACCGAGTTATTAGTGAACTAATAATTATGCCTTTATCCAAAGGCTCACCTAGACTTCATGGCTCGCCCCACGTACATATTATATCGACCCATACCACCAAGATTGCTTGCTGGCTGCCTTTGACCCATTCACAACCAGGATGTATTTCTGACATCCTTTGCAACGCAACACCTACACAATTAACAATCAGCAGTGTTTAATCCCCAATTCATCGCGTGAAAGACCAGTTTCTATTAACAGACTTTCAGGAATGTCAACAACTGAATAGGCCTCACGGTTCCTCCCACAACCGGACTGCAGTATCGTTCACGCACAAGCTTATCAGTTCACCAAAGCCGGAAAATAAACTAATGCGAATTGATTCGTTTTGGCAATAAGAGGATACTGATGAGATTGTATATAAGTCTCTGGTTTGTCAAGTAAGCATTTTGTCATATTCCGCATGACCCATGCACTGCGCAGCATCTGTGTATGTAGGCCTACCACCAAGGGATCGGTGTCTTATGCAGTAAGAGCCCAACATAGACTGCCGTATAACACCACAGACTCTACTGCTGCCCGGAATAAGTGGTAACCGAATCTCGTATTTGGGGATCTTCGATCTTCAGCAGATCTCCGAATCCAATATCCTAGATCTCAGAAGACTCCTACGTGATCACCAGGACATTCAAGGATTGTACATTCTGATGATGATGACCTGATGAAGAGAACACGAGTTTATCAAAATAAGTCTTATACTTGACCAACATGTTGAACAACACTTATATAATAATAATAATCAAGCCAAGTGGAGGCATTAGTGTACTACAGTAAAAGCACAAAATATTAATTTAATTTAATATGTTTAAGAGTTATAAAATATTTATTTAAAAAAGAGCTTAAAAACTTGCCCATTGATAAAGCGATTTATTATTCTTTGTGAAATGACAACTTCACGGAAGAAGAAGTTGCGAAACAGTATGGTAATGGTAAATGTGGAGGACCCGAATAATGGTTGCCTTACGAAATACTTAAAGCCGCTCTCCCGATTACCCTAATCTTGTGGACAACCTTCTTCAACATTAATTGTTTCAACGCCGGTAGTGGAATTAAATCTTGGAAGGAAAGTTTGATTAAGGTACTATATAAAGGTAAAGGCAGCCGAGAAGAAGCAGACAATTACAGAGGCATCGCACTGTTGTTTAACCCATTCTCACTGGCTTCGTCGGAAGAAGATTACGAAAATACTTAGATTCACATATTCCAAATGAACAATATGGGTTTATGTGCGGAAGATCAACGTTTGGACCGATTTCACTCCTGATAAAGAGGATCTCCAGTAAACTTTCTCGTCCAAAAAATCCGCTTTACGTGATATTTATCGATTTTAGAAAAGCTTTTGATACGATCCCCCGTGAAAGACTACTAGCGAAGCTAAGAATCCAGTATAACATCAAAGGTAAAATGTATAATCTGATTAAGTGAATTTTGTCTCCGAATCTATTTGCCGACGATGTAGTTTTCTCCACAGATTCACGGGATGCGCTCCAGAATTGTATTGACGCCAAGGGTAGTATGCAGAAAGATCTTTTTCAGGTAACCAAAAAGAGTTTAATCGCCAAATATTTCAACCACGTATAATAAATAACAATATTATACTTCAGGCCTTCATCAGTGGCTAACACGGCAATGCTACAACTATAAGAACTACCGGCACCAACAGCACTAATTACTGCCGGTAGTTCTTATAGTTGTAGCATTGCCGTGTTAGCCACTGATGAAGGCCTGAAGTATAATATTGTTATTTATTATACGTGGTTGAAATATTTGGCGATTAAACTCTTTTTGGTTACCTGAAAAAGATCTTTCTGCATACTACCCTTGGCGTTATGTTTCCACCGGTAATCAGGGCCAGATCATTCCTTATTAAGAATTGTATTGATGCAGTAGCTAAGCTTAACGGTTTAGAAGCATGCCTTACCAAAACAGAAATAATAAAGTTTCGCCGAGGCGGACGCTTAAGCAGCTTAGATAAATTCACATATAGCGGGAATTCAGTTCGTATAACCACCATTTACAAATATTTAGGTATAACTCTATCAACCCGCTTGTCATTTAACCATAGCCTCTTTTAAGCATTTTTCACTGGGCGGCACATATTCTGTAATGCAAAGTAGGTTATGAAATTAAGGTCAAACTACTGAGAGAAGGAACAACTGAGGAACAGAGGTTAGGGCAGCGGTTAAACTAACTAATGAACAAAAGTTAGGACAACAGCAGTTAAACTAACTGAGGAGGATCAAATGTTAACACATTGGTTAAACTATCTGTGGAACAAAGGAAAGGTTGGGACAGCTGTTTAACTAACTGAAGAACAAAGGTTAGAACCCCGGTTAAACTAACTGTGGAACAAAGGTTAGGATCGGACAGCAGTTAAACCAACTGATGAACAAAGGTTGGGAGAGCGGTTATACTAAATGATTAAACTAACTGTGGAATAAAGGTTAGAAACCCGGTTAAACTAACTGATGAACAAAGGTTAGGACAGCGGTTAAACTAACTAAGGAACAAAGGTTATAAAACCGGTTAAACTAACTGATGAACAAAGGTTAGGATAGGACAGCAGTTAAACTAACTGATGAACAAATGTTGGGAGAGCGGTTATACTAAATGATTAAACTAACTGTGGAATAAAGGTTAGAAACCCGGTTAAACTAACTGATGAACAAAGGTTAGGACAGCAGTTAAACTAACTGAGGAACAAAGGTTACAAAACCGGTTAAACTAACGGATGAACAAAGGTTAGGGCAGCTGTTAAACTAACTGAGGAACAAAGGTTGGGACAGCGGTTACACTAACTGATTAAACTAACTGTGGAATAAAGGTTAGAAACCCGGTTAAACTAACTGATGAACAAAGGTTAGGACAGCAGTTAAACTAACTGAGGAACAAAGGTTATAAAACCGGTTAAACTAACTGATGAACAAAGGTTAGGACAGCGGTTAAACTAACTGAGGAACAAAGGTTGGGACAGCGGTTATACTAACTAAGGAACAAAGGTTGGGACAGCGGATATATTAACTGATTAAACTAACTGATGAACAAAGGTTAGGACAGCAGTTAAACTAACTGAGGAACAAAGGTTACAAAACCGGTTAAACTAACGGATGAACAAAGGTTAGGGCAGCTGTTAAACTAACTGAGGAACAAAGGTTGGGACAGCGGTTACACTAACTGATTAAACTAACTGTGGAATAAAGGTTAGAAACCCGGTTAAACTAACTGATGAACAAAGGTTAGGACAGCAGTTAAACTAACTGAGGAACAAAGGTTATAAAACCGGTTAAACTAACTGATGAACAAAGGTTAGGACAGCGGTTAAACTAACTGAGGAACAAAGGTTGGGACAGCGGTTATACTAACTAAGGAACAAAGGTTGGGACAGCGGATATATTAACTGATTAAACTAATTGATGAACAAAGGTTAGGACAGCGGTTAAACTAACTGAGGAACAAAGGTTGGGACAGCGGTTATAGTAACTAAGGAACAAAGGTTAGGACATCGGATAAACTAATTGAGAAACAACAACGGTTAGGATAGCGATTAAACTAACTGAGTAATATGACAGCGGTTAAACTATCTGAGGAAAAAATGTTAGGATATGACAGCGGTTAAACTAACAACGTTTAGAATGTTGAGGAACAAAGTTTAGTGCATAAAGATTAAACGAACTATTTTTAATTTATTTATCAGTATAGTTTGATTCAATTTTGAAGGCATTCCTGGCTTGACTGGGCGGCATATTAATTCAACTAGGCGGCAAAAGTGCCGCCCAGTGGCAATGTTAAACGAGGCTATGCATTTAACTTGCATGTAGTCAACATTATGTGTAAAGCTCTGACATCAATATATTCGATAAAATCGCCAAGAAATCTTTCATTATCAACCGCTATACGTCTTTTTGAGATACAAATTAAACCCATATTCACCTGCGGTTTGACTAATTACTGCAACATATGATCCCTAGAGACTTTAAAAACATAAACAAAATCGAAGCCACCTTTCTGAAACGCTGCCTGGGACTGCACAAAACGACCCGCAACCGCCTAGTATTTACTCTATGTAATCGTCAACCGATTCGTGTCTCATTGCAATCTCAGCTCAGACTCGATTATACAGACGCTTTCCAGTTGTACAAAGTTACATTGGACTTATTACTGGTCTTCCATAGCCTTCACAGACAGGAGCTGGATGGATTGCTTGCAACCAAAACGCCACATTGTGACTCGCTACAGCTGCCACGGTTTTCACCATCTTTTATGTCTCAAAGGTTTTCATCTCCCATCTTCAAGTTGCCTCTGCAGTTTTTGCGGGAATACGGCAGAGCTGTATCACTTAACAACAGACTGCACAAAGAATAATAAATCGCTTTATCAATGGGCAAGTTTTTAAACTCTTTTTTAAATAAATAATTTATAACAACACTTATATGCAATCTATACGCAATCTTGTAGTTAGTTGGCTGCCTCATTTAATTCATTTGAATATTTTGTTTAAATTAATGTTTATTTTATACAGAAGGGAAAACCTTTATGATAATGGGAGGAAATGTTGAACAAATTCAAGTTATGTCTCTCCGTTCATATTTTATATTGTCTGCCATTTTACCCCGTTTGTGGGTGTATCTATTACAATTTATTAATATACGAAGTACATAGCCCCGGTTACAGTAAATTTTTTAGGGGAATCTGTTCTTATTTGCATCAATTTTACTCTGGAAAGGAAGGACGTTGATTGAACCAACAGGCAAGAGTCCCCCCCCCCCCCAAACAACCTTAATATTAAATTAAAATCGGATTTTAAATTAATTTTAACGTTTTAGTGCATGTAATTTACTTTTTACGTTATCTGGAAATACATTAACACAATATAATAAATTTAATACTATAAAATATTTTCTATTCTCATACTGTTGACACTAATTTCTACTTACATAGGCCTACAGCTGTAAACTCTATATAATAAATAAGAAGTAAGTAGCAGTATACATAGGACTACGTATGTACTGTTTACATGTACCGGTACAATCCAATAATGTTTTAATTTCGTAATCAATAATTATTACCTAAAAATATACGTGCAGATAATTTGAAACAAGAGTTAGTAATACGATCATCAATATAGCATTTTAAACGAAAAACTGATTATTTGATAGTTTTTGTTTTCATTCCAACTTATAATGCGTGGTGAGCATTTCTCACAAACTAAAATGCAACGCTGACAGTTTAAAACAAATTATCTAAAATACTGTAGAACATATCATGTTGGTAGTGAGTCCATTTATGGATGAATGTTAAAGTGCTTAATAAAGTCATCCTGCAACATAAATTTCTTCACTTTACCTATAGTATTAAAAGGAAAGTCATCCACAAATCTCACGTATTCTGGAACTTTGTAGCGAGCCATCCTCTCTTTCACGTAATCTTTAACTTCGTCTTCACTCATCGAAACTTCTTCTTTAAGTTGAACCGCAACGGCAACCTTCTCTCCCAGTCGCTGGTCCGGTACGCCGAATACGCTGACGTATTTAATCCCTGGGTGATTTAGTAGAACATCCTCAATATCAATCGCAAAAACATTATCCCCTCCCCTTATAATTAGATCTTTTACTCGACTTACGATGTTCACGTAGCCGTTTTCATCCATTGTCCCCAAGTCCCCGGTTTTAAACCATCCATTGGATTCCATCGATTCTCTCGTCTTCTCTTCATTCTCCCAGTAACCTGCAAACACTGAATGTCCTCTAAAGCAGAGCTCACCGAGAGTGTTTACTGGTACAGTTTCCCCGCTCTTACCGATTAATTTAACTTCCAATCCCTCCAAAAGATAACCGTCATTATGAAGCAGCATTGTCTTAGAATCTCGCCAATCACCAGTGAGCGCCAGTGCCGGATTAACCTTAAGGCATATAAGGCACGTGCCTTAGGGCCAGCCGAAAATCCGGGCCATTTTTTTTTTGCCAGTCATTCCCGTGAAAAAAATATTTTTATCTGAAAAGTCCGGAAACAGAGCAAGAAAGTGCATCTTTCGACTACTTTCTATCCCTAAATTTGTGATAGAAAGTGCAAAATTCTAGCTCAGTCGACCGACAGGTGCTGTGTTATTAGTTCGAGACCTGATGGCAGGGAAATAATAAAACATGGGCAGTAAAACTTTAAAGTGCTAATTATGAACAATGGAGAATTTAATTTTATTTATTTGTGGGGAATTATTTGTAGTTATATGCTCTTAAACATTCTAGAACAACCAAATAATGACATACTGGAAATACTGTACATAGTAAATGCATGGCGTGGAGATATGGTAGTGCGAAATTAATTTTTTTTTACCGGTAACTAGTTTTATAAATATAGGCCCTAATAGATAAAAAAAAAAGGATAAATTAGTTGTAGAGAAAATAGTTGTTGATCAAAAAAAGAAATAATTTCAGAAATAACTTCTTGTCACTAATTTAATTTAATTTAACCGAAATTCGGATGTTCTGCCCTCGTGTATTGAATTTTGCATTCGATGGCATTTTAGGTGCAATTCCTGCAAAACCTAAAACTCTCGGACAGCACAATTGAATTTGGGTAAATTAAAATTAGCGACAAAAAGTGCTTATTTCCGAGACTGTTCTCTTATCGAAGAACATTACTTTCTCAGCAAGTCAAAATCTAGATCAAAAATATTATATCTTTGCACTAAGCCCACACTTTTGGTGTGTTATATTTCTCAGCAAGTCCTGTAAAGATAAGTACCCTGCGAAACCTACAGCAAATAAATAACACATTCCCAAGATCCGATCAAAATTGCTAAATGCCTACAGGGGCCAGTCAGCCTTAAGGGGGCCAACTCTAACCACCACAGAAATGAAATTTTCGAAAATTTACACCATTTTTTGTAGTTTGATAGAAGGGCTTTCATAAGGTGATGTCGGTTTTCAACAGTGAATTATATTTTGACCTCAAAACTGCTCTTTTCAACAACATAATATTATATTGCTGATATTTATGATTCTCTATATAAAACAACCTTTTTATCAGTTTGTCGATTTTTTACTTTTTTCATCACTAAATTCCCTACTATTCAATTGTCATCCAATATACAAAATGTTCAGCAGCTTTAGGACTACTATCGTTGGTTTAGTAAAATATGGCCATTTGGATCTTCTAGAATCTTCTAGAAGAGAGAAGTTCTACCAAAACCATTACACATTTTATAACAAAGGATTTATAGGCATAATATGCCGTTTAGGAATGTTAAAAATTCTTGATGAAAACTATTTTTGCGAAGTGTAGTTAGTACTTAGTACTTAGTACTTATTTGCACGCAGTAATCCGACGAAAATACTTTATATTTCCTTCACAACATTTTCACAATTTCAGTTGTTTTTAGCAGCTTTTCTTTTGAAAGGGTTTGCGGAAAAATATAAATTTTCGGGCCATTTTTGGAAATTACTCAAATGTGCCTTAGGGCCACCAAAGGCTTAATCCGGCACTGGTGAGCGCAACTCCGATTTCCGTCATGCCATAAGCCCGGAGAGGCGATGTTAATTCTAATTTATCAGCGACATCAATAAAAAATGTCTCAGCAATGGGCATACCTCCAATGAAACAACTCTTCAGGGATGTCAAATCGTAGTTTTTATATATTTTCATGATATCTACTAACATAGAAGGAATTGCTCCTATCATAGTGCACTTGTGCTTTTCTATGCTTTCTAAGGTTTTCTCAGCATCAAACAGCCGTGATGGTACGACAATCTTCCAAGCACTTAACACAGGACTGACAATCGCGCCGATATAAGCTGAAACGTGGAAAAACTGAAGTGGACATGAAATAGAGATTCTATGGCCCATCGCGTTTGCGCAATTCACCGCGGATTCAATATAACTATGATGAGAAGCTGGAATCGCTTTTGGGTTGCCGGTTGTACCAGAACTAAAGAGAATCACTAGAACATCGTCTGGTTCAATAACTTTTTGCAGCTTAAGAACTTCATCATGTGATGTCGAGCCACCAATAGATTTAATCCCTTCGTAGGTATGGCAACCAGCGCGAGATATTTCGTCCATAAATATAACGTGTCGAAGACTCGGTATTAATTCCGATTCCAATTTTCCAGGTTTCGAGCTGGACAATTCGGGAAGGACCATGCATAGCAAGTCGTAGTACTTGATGTGTCGGATGCCTGAGTCTGCCAACAGGGCACTGACTCCAACCTTGTTGAGTGTCTGCCGTATTTCCAAGGGAGTGAAGGCGGGATTCACGTTAACCGTAACCAGACCGGCCCGTGCAGCAGCGTAGGTGCCGACCATCCACTGGCGGGTGTTTACTCCATAGATTCCTATACGATCTCCGCGTTTTAAACCCAACTCTACGAATCCACTAGCTAACTTCTCGGCTTCCTCGAAGACTTCACCGTAGGTTATTGATTCATCTTTGTCGTCGAACACAAATGCCACCTCATCGCGGGATTGTACAGCACGATTTTGGAGGAGACTTCCCAGAGTTTCACGCAGAAACGGTTTAGTACTCGGACGATGGAGGTAACTCAACTTCAATGGAATTTCCTTGCGGAAAAAGGGAACTTCGGTGTTAGTGGAATAGCTCCGCAATGTAGGAATTATAGGTCGAACTTTTGTTATATTAATCATGTTATTTTCAAATGGTTACTTACTTAACCCATAAATTGGTGTGTAGTACTGTATGATGTATAACGAAATGTAATAAGTATTATCTCATATTCAAAACTTGGCTAATTTATATTTAATTTGACAATATTATCAATATTATGTCAATTCCTTTAAGGTTTGGGTTTACGGTCGGTGTCTCGTCCATTTCGATATGCTTCTCCTCGAGCTGATTTTCCTCCGCTTGTCATGGGATACGTTCGTCCAAAACTCTCGCAGAGAATAGGGTTTTCTAAGCTTGATATCTTCTTTGAGATTCGAGGTTTCCCAATCGAACTGAGATAAGGCCAATTCGTTTATCGATTGGACTTACTGTTATAACTTACGTTTATCTGAACAAACGCAGGTTTCTTTTTTGATCTTTATAGAATAGCGTTTAACTCGTTTCGTACAACGCTCTCCTTCACCTTGATGAAGGGTTGTATCGCGTTAAACGGGACGACCTTACGGTTGGATAGTGATATTAGGTGTCTGCGTCATAATCCAGCTAGGTAAGATGGGCGGCTAGCTAGAAATCACTGTCGGAGTGTTACCGATTAATTGTTAGGGTAGCACTAGATCTTGAACAGTGAATACCGTCCGCGAGGATCCGCGACACCACCAGGATCGCAGGTCTGAGGTCCAACTAAGGAATGAGGAGGTTTGACCGAGTATTCCGGGACTCTGATCATAGGTTTACTCCAGGATCGTTCGAGCCGAGTGAGCATAGGTGATACGTCAAACAAGTTTCGCTCGAAACTCCAGTAAATATAACGAACACAACTGTGTTTAACACAACGTTTCCGTGGATGTTTAGGTCTTTCCGTTTATTGGCTGGGTCTAGGGCATTTACCGTAATAATACCAAAGACGCACGTCTGGTAGGGGAAACGCGGATGATATTTATTTGTTGTTACAATGCTTCTATCAAGAATTCCAAATATATGTTGGAGTTACCGCGTTTATTTGTTTCTTTAATGTCTTTTCTTTCGAGCCGATTTCGAATAGAATTTTCGCATTCGAATTTCAGTTTATGGTTCCGACTCCGCTGGGCAGGATATATAGTCGACATAGTCCGTATTGTGTAAATTGATAGAATGACCAGTAGTTAAGAAGCCCATATACGTACCATTACGCTGCGTATATCGAGCAGCGAATTTTCTATAGTCCAACTCTCGCGAGAGCTGCACTTGGGACATTGTCGGTTCGATATAACGACCATCGTCCTCTGCAGCAGTTGGACTAACGTCGCCGCGTATTAAGCTATCAACAAACGCTTGTAAAAGTAGAGTATATCGCTCCCCGATACCAAGACCATCTTCTATCAACTCCGTCATGTCTGCTATATATGAGTTTATCCATATTATAAGGAGTTTATATTTAGGCTAGCGAGCGTCGCTGCCTACTCCAATTAACCCCCGGACAGTACGAGATCCTCAGCGCCGATGTGTCGTCGCCGCTGTACTTTCGCCAACGACGTAGCCGCACAACGACAACGACAACCGGCACAAGTCACTCGACTGTCCGTCCCAAAGGCTTAGATGTACTTCAGGTTTTCCTTGGAGAGTTAGGTTACTTTACGATTGCGACTAGCTACTGTAAACACACCTTAGTAGTAACATTCGCCTATAAACTCACAAATACCACACACACAACTTGTCACAAATTACACACACTCGGGCCATTTGTCCGTTAGTCAATGCCTTCCAGAATGTCACTGTATTATTATGTATTCTTGGATACTAGTAGTGCGCTATTTATTCCTTATGCTATTCAATGGGACAAGCTTTCTATTGTTCTTTTAACTCAATTCTAATTCTAGCGTGGTTGTTGCTATGGTGACATTATGCAAAGCTAGCGGTAGAATTAGGGTAATTCCAATGCATACAGATCTGGGATGTTATTTAATAGTATTCTTTAATAGTCAATGTCCTGTTTATACATGACTTTACGAATTTTATCGGCTATTAACTATGTTTGGGAGACTTTCGTACACGCATACGCATAATAATATAAATCTCCGCTCCCTTGATCTATTAATTAATGGAATTTTGGGAATGTTATAAATTGCGTAAAATGGCAATTTATTAAATTCATTAAAAGACATGAATTTAAATTTATTCCCTGAAATTTTATTATTTGATTATTAAATGGGCATATTTTGATTCTAGAACATGTCTAGGGACACAAGATCCTTAATTCTAAGAAAATTGTCTCTTTAAGAATATCGGTAAATGCTACGATATCTTAATTGACTAGAATTGTTGAAGGATCTGAATTTTACAGATTTTGACTTATTTGATTTGTAAATATTAAATAATTAATATTTGAGATGGGCACCGATTTATTCCAGAACTTGTCTGGGGACGTTAACCACTGATTCTATAATTTGTCTTTCAAGTATATCGGTGGGTGCCACGATATCTTAATCGACTAGAATTACAGATGGTCAAAGGGTTTAACAGATTTATTTCGCGTTATACGCTACTGTTAAAGGGACATCACGCTACTATATGTATTATTTAATATACGGTATGAGAGCAATATCGCACGAAGCAATGTCAGTGTGAAGAGGCAAGTCGTTTCCAAGGTCTACCCAGAGCTTGGTTTAGCCGAGACACGAGGATCTGAACTTTGCATTCCTAATACTCTGCCTACCAATAATACTTTAATATAGTAGTGGCTTTATTGTACTTTAATAAGTACGGACATTTCATCTTACTGTAGTTACGTATTTATAATATAATACGGACAGTAAGGAAAGAGAAAAAATAATTATTTCTTCGCCGTCGCATTAAATATAATATATACGTAATTAAGTAATAAACGCGAATATATATTGCACTAATCTACTAAATAATCGCTAAAATAACATTCTACTGAATAAAATTAAAGAAAACGATTATAATAAAATTACATAGTAATACATACAGAAATATAAAAATAATAAAATAATATAAAATAATAGAGTCACACACCCACTCCATATGTTGTTACGTTATGGAGTCCCTAGATGTTTGAAGGATTAGGGAGGTGGTCGTGGGAAGAGAATCTTGCCTTCCACAGTTTCCGGAGAGTCCTCCATTCCCTTCCGGTAAACACAAACGACCGACTGGGTGATTGAGTCGCTGCATCCCGAATACAATTCCAGGTTTCCTCTTCGTCCTGGAATAGTGACGATAGAAACATCGCTCTAAGTACACGACGGCCTTACAAAGCCGATTCCAGGAGCTATAGTGGTCCGTCGCTCCCTGCAGGAGAGGTGAGAGTCCCTGCGAGACGTCTGATGTTCCAGAGCTCCAATCGCTCTCTCTGATCTTCATGAAGGATCCACTCGCGGTGGGGAGGTCCAGATCCACGGCGTCGTCCCTGGCAATATGTAATACCGACAGATCTATCCCGGGTTCAAATAACTCCGCTCCACTCGTCCGGGTTTTAGGTTTAACTTTCTCCGCTCCCTTGGCTGGTCTATTCTCAGTCGGAGTAAGATGGGGAGGCCATTCATCCTCCTTACTCAGGAAGTCGGGTTCACCTAACCGGTCTATAGTATCTGTCAGTTCTTGAGGAGTTGCTCCTCTGGAAGCGATGTCCGTTGGATTAAACCTCTTGGGGCAATATCTCCATTGATCTACATTGGAGCTAAGATTGTCATTATCTGAGGAGTGTGGTGTTCCCTCAGTTGGGTCGTCTCCCTCACTAGTATCATCTTCCCATTCACTCACCTGGCAGACGCGATCTTGAAGCAGTCTTTCCCTGAGCGTTCTACCGGAAGGTCCAGTAAGGTACCAACCTACTCTAGTTCTTACCGCATAGGTCTGTAGTGGCTGCGGTTGAGCAGGCCGTTTCTCTAATGTCTCCAGCGCCTCATGCGCGTTTTGGCCGATGAGTATTTGCACTCCAGGATAATCAGTCTGGAATCGAGGTATGTTAAGATGTTGGATGCTCTCATCCTCGTCCCAATTATAAAGGTCTGCTTGAGTAGTAGCGAAGTTCTTTATAGCCACCATTTTCACTGACCTGATGCTATGTTCTCCTAGTTCGTCCTGGGGGGTGGACAACTCACCTATATAATAGTCGGCAGCTACAGTAGAATTCCAAACCTGCATGATCCCTGACATGTTTAGCTTGGTTCGGAACTTGGGTTGTCCAGCAAAGATGACTTCGGCTAGTTCCCTATCGATGAATGTTCCTGTGCTACCGGAGTCCAGGAGGGCGTTCACTATATAGCTCTTCTGAGGTCCGTGGACCCGTAACTGGACTACAGGAAATTCTCGGATTCCTATATTGGAAGTTGGCGCTTTCCAAGATGGTTGTTGATCGGAAGTAGTTAAGGTAAGGTCGCTGTCTGTGTCTTTCTCATACACGAGTGCTCGATACACTGCGGTGGTGTTTATTAGGTAACAGGATTCGTTTTGGTCGGAGAACTCATCCGTATAGAATCCTTCCATCTCAGATTGATCAGTGTCGTTCACATCACTGAATTTGACATGACATGAATTTGACATTTGACACTTACCTGACTCGGGTTGTTTCGTTCGAATTCCGTGTGCAACAAGATATGATGTTTTGCGCCGCACTTTGCACACCTTGCGTCGGAGTTACAGGTTCGCCGTTGGTGTCCTCGTCTGAGGCAATTATAACACAACCGCTTATCCCACATGACTTCACGTCTATCCTTTAGTGATTTCCTCAGGAATTTATCACACGCATTTAAACGGTGGGGCCCGTCGCACAGCACACATTTCGGCTTGATGTTACTTACTTTAACCTGTGCTATGTGGTGCACACTTGTTCTTTCCTCGGGCTTTCTCACCTGAATTCTTTTAGGAGACGTAGGAAGGGTTTTTTGTACCGGTTCCCTTCTGTCATTGGGTCGAGACTCGGATTTACTTACCTGATCTTTAGGCATTTTATTGACATAATAAGATCTGTCAGTGTCTTTCCCGCTGTCCTCTCCTTGAGAAGTTTGGCTTTCACCGTCGTCGGTATAACATACTGGTGTTACCCTTCTCCTAGAAACGGGTTTCTCACTTACCTTGTTTTCCAATGTCCTCTCTCTGGACTGCCTTAGGAGCTGTAATTTCACTTCTCCATCTAAGAATGACATGAGATCAGCCATGGTAGGGTCTCGTCGTTGTTGTTCCATCATATATAACACTTTCTTATCCCAGCGTGTACCTACTCCACCCTTCGGTAAAGCAGAAGCCACTGCTCTAATAACCATAGCACTCTGATACTCATGAGACTTACCTAGCCAATCTAATTGTCTGCAGATCTCCTGAATTTCATCGGAAAACTCTATAATCCCGCTGCTAATAAACTTTCGGGGCGCTACCAACTTTGCATACAAATACCCAGCTATGTTATTCCTATTACCATACCTGATGTTTAGTGTATCCCAAACTTGTCTTAATCCGTCTGGATGTCCAATAAACTTTAACGCCATTAACTTGGGAGATCCTTCCAAGCACTCGATGAGGTATCTAAGTTTTTCTCCATTAGATAGTACAGAGTTCTGTATGTTATCTTTGTAATATTCATTAAAAGGTAACCATTTCATCTCATCTCCATTGAACTTGACGATCTCTCCCACCTTTACCGCTTGCCGGGCTTCGGTTCTAGCCATTTGACGCGTAAAACTTTCTTGGGCCATCGTGTTATTTAATATCGAGTTATCGGTAGGGTGGCACTTATTTTTCGAAATTTTGATATTCCATCGGGACGCCCCCGCAACCGGTTCCAATGAGCATAAAAACAACGTGTGTAAAAGGATTTTGAAAAATATTAATATTTAGAGGTGCCGCAACGAGGTCAAAGTTTGCTTATTTTTTGCAAAAATGGAAATCTATTTTTACTTATTTATAAATGTTCCAAGTGTGAAATTTACAGTTTTAGGCTTCAACATATTCATATTTAATATATATTCATATATAACATATCTAAATAACATATTTTGACTAACATTTTTGAGTCTATAGGTCCCCCTCTTCCCGAGTATTAGCCCCTCAATGTTAGTTTGCAGAGGTCACGGTGGACTTGCGGGCGTCCGGAAACTTCCGGCGGTGCTCCTCGACAACCTGAAGCAGGTACTGCCTTTGTGACTCGTCCTTAGTCAGGCAGAGATTGAATTCCTGCATCATGGCGACGCCGCGCTCCGCAAAGTCGTTCACAACTTTGAGGCGGCGAACGCGGCGGGCGCCGGCCAGGTAGACCTCGTCGGTGTGCCAATCCGCGGGGTCGCTGTCGAGGAACTCGCTGTCGAGGCCCATGGCGCGGAAGAGCTTCTTCGACGAGCTTGTTACAAAGTCGGCGAGGGACTTCTTGCCGACTCCATCGCTCGTCATGTCGACGTTGATGCGCCGCGCGGGATCGTCGCTGCCCTCCTCCTCCAATGCCTTCACCATGGCTCGCTTCGTCGCCAGCGACGTGCCGTCGTCGAAGAAGGCGAGGGCGACGAGCGACTCGCTGACATACCAGAGGTGGCGGGCGGAGACCTTGGCCGTCGCCTTCGCCAAAGCCTTGTCGTGGAACGCCACGAGGCTCTTGGCGAATGCCAAGTCGTTCGCTGGAGCGGACGCTGCGAGCGGCGCGACGAACCACGCGGGGATGTAGGCCAGCACCGCGAACACCACGAAGCGCCGCAGTCCGTTCAGCTCCTTGGCTGTCAGCTTAAACTGGGCCCGAAACAAGTAGATCTTGAGCCCGTAGATCACTTTGGCCATCCACCGCGCATGGTGGAGGGCACCGGGGCGCTGGAAGCGCACGCCTCGTTTCGGGACACCGCCGAGGACGATGACGGCCAGCTCAAGCAGCTCGCGATAATCGTCGCGTGGCTGGGCGTTGTCGAGGTGGCGGCGGAAGGTGGCAATCAGGTCGTCGCGGCTGTCCAAGAGCGCCGGGGGCGCTTCGTCGTCGGCGCCGACTGCATCCCACGCCGCGATGTTGACGAAGGCCCAGTTCTCCTTGAAGCGCTTGAAGAGGAGCACGTCCGGACCGGATGTCCCTCCCATGCACTCCTCGTAGGCCTTGGCGGCCACCAGCTCGTAGACGTGATGGCGACACGCCAGATGAAGCACCTCGCGGCCAAGACGCTGCTCGATGAGCGTGCAGGCCCCGTTCGACGTACCGGTATTCGATGCCGTGGTGTCGAACGACAAAGCTGCCACCCGTTGGGTTATGTCCCAGTCGTCCAAGGCGTTCATCACCGCTGTCGCCTGGGCGTCACCGCTCCCGTTCGGGAGCTTGGGTACGGCGAGGAGCTTGGCTACTCCGTCGCCGGTAACCAAAACAGGCAGGCGATCCTCGCTCGGGCCACCGTCCACGGCCGGGACGATTTTTCCGTCCCAATGGACCGTCAAGGGGACGTCTGGTGCGAACGCTGCTTTGATCTCAGCGGCCGACACCTGGCGGAACTTGATTCGCTCTTTCCTGAACGATTCGCGGTTCATCACGACAGAAGCGGGGTCCACGCCAAAGCTCCGCGCGGCCGCAGATAGGACGTGCACCGCCTGTCGGTTGGACATCTTCGTCCGGTCCATCGCGGACGAGAGACCGACGTCGACGATCTTCGTCGTCGCACGACGCTTTGGTGGAGATGGAGAGGGAGCCGCCGACGTCCCTGGCTGGGCGTCGTCGTCGGAGTTATTGTTCGAGCTGGAGCTCGACGCCAGTTGGTACCTCTCGTCAGCCTCGCGCTTGTTCTCGTCCACCTGACGGCGCCTCTCCTCCGTTCTCGTCATTCGCCGATGTTGACGCGCTTCCAGAACGGCCTGTTGTTCGTCCGTTCCCGCCATTGTACCGCGCCGCCCCTTCTCACGCTGTGCGAGGAGAAAAGCTTTGTCCTCCTCCAGGCGGATCAGCTTCAGAGCATCACCATGAGCGATGTCGAACAGGTCGTCGAGTTTTGCCTTGAACTTCTCCTCGTTGGCGGTCTGAGTCGCGGAGCGCCGCCTGCTGCTCTTGTTCATGTTCCGCCATTCGTCGAAGAGCTTGAGCAGACGCTCGCGGCCGCGCTGCTCCTTCTGGACAGGGATCCGGGCACGGTCCCAGAACGGGATGATCAGCTTCAGCGTCTGGGCCGCGGCATCCGACTTCGTCAGCTTGTCGTCGAGATGCCGATGCAGGAAGTACCCAAGTGCCTGTCGAATCGACGGCAGCTTGGAGCCGTGGATGTCTTCCTCGACATGCCCCAGGAGGTATACTGCGGTCTTTGACCGTGTACGAGTAGCACTAGCCATCTGTGGGTCAGGTGGGAAACGCGTTATAGGTCAACTTGTATATTTTAATGTGTACAAAATGTGTTATTTAGTTCAAATGTAAACATATTAAAGCCTAAAAGGATATATTTCACACGTGGAAAATTTATAAATAAGTAAAAATAGATTTCCATTTTTGCAAAAAATAAGCAAACTTTGACCTCGTTGCGGCACCTCTAAATATTAATATTTTTCAAAATCCTTTTACACACGTTGTTTTTATGCTCATTGGAACCGGTTGCGGGGGCGTCCCGATGGAATTTCGAAAAAAACACAAAAAATGTCAAATAAGTGCCACCCTAGTTATCGGTATATAAATTTCTCGGATTATGATCAGTTCTATATGGAATATCATTATCAACAGGTCTATAATTACCCTTAAAAGGGTTCACTATAGGAGTTTCAACTTCGCTAGCAGTATATATGCGTGTAGGCTCCACACCTTGCGCATGAGATACTTCAGACCTAACAGGTTGACACATTGTTACAGAGGGTGGTGGTATACCCCTTTGTGTATTTACTAATTTATCGCGTTCAAGCGCGATACTTTGCTGCACTTCTTGCAACTCTAGCCTACTTTCCCTTACTGTGCCCTTGAATTGCTGGACAGTCTCCTGCATCTGCCCGAGCAGGATATCCATCCCCCGCCGTCTCTCGTCCACCCATTCGACCGCCGAAGCGGGAGTCGCCAACGTTGTATCGGGCGGACGAGGGACAACGGGCGACAAATTGTGAATATTTCGCTCGGGGTCCAGGACCTGAACTGTCTCCTGGGCAGTTCTGCGGGGCACAGGTAGCTTAGTGCTATGCAGAGGGAATTTAGAGGTAGTTTCAGGGAGCACAGGTGTGTCTATCACCGAAGGGGTGATTTCAAGAACAGGCCTAATTATTTCAGGCTCATCTACTATAGTAGGGAGTCTTTCTATTTTAATTATTTGGTCTGTGGGCTCTGTACTACCTAAGTTGGTGTTATTTAGTTGCCTTCTAACAGCTGGAGGCAAATCAGGCAATTTGTGACGGTGGAATGTTCTTTTACGTCTACTTAGACGAGATCTATTTCCCTTGCCTTCAGTATCGGTGGTATCGCCTTCCTCAGATGATGTATATCCCTGTCTTTTGGGAGTAGATCGATTCATCATCTGCATATTACTAGCTGTTAACTGTTTATTTATGCAGTCTTGATTCTCCTGAATGTTTTCCAATTCTAATTGGGTGGTTTCTTCAGCCGCTCTCCGTTCTGCTTCTACCACTGCCTCCGCCACTTTTCTTTCCGCTTCGGCCTCTGCCGCTGCCGCTTTTGCCTCTGCCGCTGCCTCTGCCGCTGCCGCTTTTATTTCTGCTTCTGCAGCTGCCACTGCTGCTGCTACTGCCGCTGCCTTTCTGTCTTCTATACGTTTTTTCTTTACTTGTTCTTCTTGGACTCGTGTCAGGCGGAGTTGTTCATCAAATTTAGCCTGATTCGCAGCCCTCATTTCCACATCGATGGCATCCAACACAAGCTTGGTTCCTTCGCTATTAGGGTTAAGTCCATCTAACCTTCTCCTCAACTCGTCATCACCTAAAAAACGCTGATAGTCTGACAGATAGATGTCAATGGCATCTCTCTTATGTGGTTTCTCTGCCGTCGCTTCACTTTCCACTTGGGAAAAAGTGGCGTCTGTTGATTCTCCATGGGTTGATCGCTCCTCCAGCTGAGCTTTCCACTGAGCTGTTCCTTGAACCTGGAGATTCACCCTTTGAAACCAAGTCTTTACGGCGACTTGCAACGACGTGTCTTGTCTTCGTTTAGAAGCTTCCTCAAAGGCTGATAAGATTAGCCTGATTCGTAGAATTCTTTCTCTAACTTGATAAAGCAGCAATCCCTGCTCTTGAGGTCCTTGAGGTTGTTGAAACAGTTGTTCTTTTAATCGCTCTATAGAGCTGAAGAATCCCTGTGCGTATCCGGCTGCGGACCTCTTCCACACAGCTGGATCGATGGTTTCCTTGGCTACTCCCATCCGGTGTATGTCTTCCCAGGCAGCTTCTGATAAATCAAACGGGAGTCCGGGTCCGGGGAAGTTCCATTGCGACTCGACAATAGACTTCAGTTCTTCACTCGTGTATCCCGCATAACTATCTCTAGTTGACCGTTGACTTCTCGCCCAATCGATCTGGTGTTCTTCCACCGCGATCAATAACCTAGTGAGTACGGCTGCAGGAAGGATGAGAAGGGGATCCGTATAAACCGCATCCGTCATCTCTGCTCCGCGCTCGGGTGTCAGCTCTACAGTATCCTCACTACTGGAGCTGCTGGGCCGCTGAGGAATAAGTTCTTGACTAGCGGGTTGTTGCTGGTCCGCTGCTTCTTGGTCCCGCTTGACCTGAGCTCGGGTGCCTATGATAGACCTACGATGTTGGACTAGCCTAGGTTCTGTTATTACTACTGGAGGGATGACCTTCCTCACAGTGGGAGGTGAACTGAACTTACGACCAGACGGTTGTACGTCTCTATCTGAGTCGCAGATAGTTACATCTAATAAACTGTCTGACAGGTTCTGCTTAGTATCAGACATGACTATGTATACCGTGGAATGTCTACTGCTGTATTACAGTCTGAGTAAGTCTAGTAACTCAGTATTAACTACTAGCCTAGTAATTAATTACCGGTACTGCTACTCAGTGTAGCGTGATATATAATATATTAGAATACCGGTATGCTTATAGTATATATAAGTATTATTACAGACTAGGTTTATCTCAGAATACCGGTATAATTTTAGCACAAATATATATAAATATATAATAGGCCTATCGGGAATACCGGTATACAGCTTACAATTTGTAGTATATATAATTCTGGACTAGAATTAATTACAAGTACCGGTATAATTTCAGCCTAAATTTACAGAAATAAAGATAATAGGCCTATCGTAAATACCGGTATATCAATTATTTTAAATAATTGAATTTCTGAATTTTTAGGGTTACTTGGTTACTTTACTTACTTTATTACCGCTATTTGAGCAGTAGACCAACTGATATTGAGACCTAATTGTTGTATGGCAGGCCTACTATTTATAAATCGTTAGATTTGATTTATAATATATATATACCCGTTTTAATGGATTTTGTCAATATTTGAAATAAATGTTATTATTTCTGGGGATTAATCACTACACAAAGCGGTGCGCTTTCAGTGAAGTGTTACTTATAGGACACTAAAACAAATAATTCTAATTTACCTAAGTTACTTAATACTACAAATTACGTACGATTCGGGTTGAGATTACAATCTCTAAATAAACACAAAAATTTACAAAAAACACAAAATACGAATTTTTAGGGTAATTTTACAAGAAGTCTACAAACCAGCCTAACAAAGGGTTAGAATCTGGTTATTACAACTGACAGGGTACTGCGGTATTTGAAAATAATAAGTAGTAGTAAATACACTGCGTTGTCCAGATAGGAAAATACCACCGCCTGACGACCTATAGCCGTATCGCTATAGGTTCTACGTTATGTATCACGGAGTGTTCCTACCTAGAAGTTAATAGAGCTAATCGAACGTGCCTATCAACCACTTTACAACACAAATATAATGCCTACACTAATTACTTTCGGAAAGCACTGTACACTAAACCCTAAATTAGGTACGAGTACTTGTATAACATATAATCTGTAGTTAAATATACTTGAACAGCTAAAAGAACCACGGCATCTGCTGGAGTGACCGATGCACAAAATCACCAGTCTTTACCTACGCCAAGCAGCCCGTGTAGTACCGGGGTTAATTTAACTATAACGGTATGTATAACAAACACAATTACTGTAGGAACAAACTTGGGGAATGTGAATGTTGCGAATAATCGCATAAACTCTGAATAATAAATATTACGCTACGCGTACAAACTACTCAAACAAAATGCAGACCGAACACTGACAGACTACTATCAAGCCTAAACAAACTACAGGACATGCAGACTCCGAAATGATTAGGGAGTATGCGCTCTAACCCAGTAGTGCGACTTATTCTTTAGTTGGGGGTTTACCTTACAGCGTTCGCTGCCCCTACTTCCTAACCGTACTTAATCAGACAAATGATCTACACACACTGCAATCCGTTCAGACCTAATAACAGCCGGACAACTATCCAGCCTACAAATTATCTAAATAAAATTATACGCTACCCGTACAGACTTACACAAACAAAGTACAGACTAAACGATGGCAGACTACTCTCAAGCCTAAATAAACTACAGGACATGCAGACTCCGAAATGATTAGGGAGTATGCGCTCTAACCCTGTAGTGCGACTTATTCTTTAGTTGGGGGTTTACCTTACAGCGTTCGCTGCCCCTACTTCCTAACCGTACTTAATCGGACAGGTGATCTACACACACTGCAATCCGTTCAGACTTAACAGCAATCAGACAACAGCTCAGCCTACAAATCGTCTGCACAATCTGATCAGGTTTACATGCCTTCTGTTCAATACTGGCCTACAAACAAATAAAACTGACAGAAATAGGCCTAAGTAAAAATCCCAATAAAAACCAGGCGTCCCCGATTAATTATTAAGACCTACCGGCATATATAATCAAATCGAATAATACTACTGTACTTATACGGAAGTACCGGTTAGGACAGTTAGGCCTACGGACCTACAGATGGACCGTTCAGGTTTACCGGTTGACCGGTACTTTCAACTTTATTGCTTACCGCAATAAAGAAGCTATATCCTTTAATGTTCGCGCTTTCAGACCTTTGGCAGTTTAACCCGCCAAATTAGGATGTCTTCTAGATATTAAATCGCTTTTTAGCCTATGACAAATATTTGATTCACTACACTAGTCGAAACCAATCTGTGCGCGATCATTCACCCGCTGGATATTCCCGGGAGATTGGGTTCGACGGTTTAATTTTATTGCTATGTAAGCCTAATGTATTATTCGACTGACAGTATTATATAATCTCTGACAATATTATTCACCTTCGGGGAATATTAACAGTTCCTTTAGGACGTGGCGCTTTATCTATATAAACAGAGTTATGACTTAAACTACTCACAACGATATGGCTTAATTATAATTCACATATATGGCGCATTCTTTAGGAATTGCTTCTTTAACAGACTCACTCATACACAATGCTGCACAATACTGCACACTAATCTGCCAATCTTCACTGATTTTAGTCACATATAAAAGGAACACAGACTGACTCATGTAGGGTCTATCAAATAACATTAGATTCACTTCAAACCACTTTAACATAAGTCACAATCGTTATTGGTAACCTTTCTCTCTTACCTTCGGTATATCAAGAATATTGGGTTTTCGGGGTTATTTCTCGTTATTCCAATATAATAATTCATCAACCAATATAATGAATAACCGACAACAAATAGCAGTACACAGTATCGATTGAGCAGGTAATTTTAGCAGTTTCAGCAGTTATTAAAAGCCGTGTGTCAGCAGTCAGTGTATTCCCAGATCAGTGATTCCATGAGTTTGATCGGTACGTCAGTTAAAGGATATATGCCCTTATAATTAAACCTACTAGTGTAAGACTAAAAACTGAAAACACGGAGGTGCCAAAAGCCGGTTCTTAGGCTCTGGGCAAAAAACATAACACTGAACTACTGAGTTTCTGTATATACCTCCAACACAGAGACAACAAACGCTCTGATTGGTCAACCTGAACAACGAGAGAACAAAGAAACAAAGAAACGTCGACGTGGCAATATCAGCTGCTAGCCGTCGTCATGGTAGCGACACTGTTTCAAAGTATCCAGCTATTGCGTCACGAGATTGTGGATTATGTCCTCTAAAGTACAAATACAGTACAAATACATAAGAAATGACTTTTATGTCCTCTAAAACACCAGTACAGCAAGGACACGGCCTTTTTATGCCTGGCAAACCAACTACAGAGTACTTTAAGGGAAAATAACCGGCTAATTACGCAAAAGCCTTTACATCAATGTTTACAGGCCTCCATGGATCCCACCAAGGCCGATTAATATTTAGCTAACCTGGATAAAGTTGACGGATTTGGCACCATACGTCAACAACTCCTATTTAATTGCTGTGGATTGTGGTTTATGGAAGTGGTGAACTTACCTCATTTTAGTTACTGGGAACATGACCTAAAGATGTCTTTAGTAGGTCATGCTGGGAAGTGAAGTGTTGAGATAGCCCCTGTCCATATAAACATATATGTCCATATATTTATGTACACGATGACTTATTTATGTATATTTGAGTACAATAAGTGGTGTGAGAAGTCACCGTGAGGGTCAACCAATGCACGGGAGGCACCTGCCATGTGCTATGGCGGCCCAGCCTCATGGAGAGAATAATATACTTGGTGGACACCCCATAACTTTCTTGAGACGCCTCTGAAATTCATATAATCTATGACAAGCCGACATATCATTCTTATTCTATATATTTATATAATGCAGCTGCAATGCAGCATGTCGACAGTAGTATTAGACACCTAAATAATTAATCGTAGATCATCTTAGTTTCTGATAGTTGTTAATAATTTATAACCGGTACCGGTATAGTACTGTATTTTATTTCTTCCTCATAAATCAAAGGACTTAAAAAGGCGTGTTATGGTAGTATTTATACAATATATTATTTTAGATATAAATATTTGGAGAGGCTTTAAAAATTTGTGAAAAAATGCTTTAAAAATGTGACAAAGTTGTTATTCCTTCAGTTTTAACTCAATTGAACATAATTTAATGGCAGTAATTTTTCTACCTGATAAAAATAAAATCCATTTTATCACATTTTCATACAGGAAAATCACTAAAATATAAAGTTTCCACTAAATGTTGACCATCACTAAAATATATTAATTATAAATTACTAATCATATCTATGAATTATCACCAAGAAAAAGAAAAGAGCAGGTTACAATGGCACGTTATTCTAACTGAAACACTTAACGAAATGCAAAAGAATAGGCTACAGTCGGTTTTGGGTAATAAATAATACAATTTAGTGATGATTAAAATATTTTAGAGGACCAATGTATATATTTTAGTGGCAAAAATTAGTGGAAAAACCATTTAAGTTTAATGGAAAAAGGCAACTGTTTTAGTGACCAATAAAATTAGTGAGTTATATTAAATTAATAGATTATAAATTAATTATTGAACATTTATAAGTGATTATCTTCGACTAGAATAAATATAATGAATATGTACAGTATGTATGTATATGTGAAGATCTCAATATATTGGAATCAATAAGCATATAGATAGGCTTTATGATGCATAAATAAATAGGCCATCCAAACAGTTTAGTTTGTAATATTTCGATTTCATTTTTTGAAGTCTTCAAAGTCTCTTTTTGTTACATGAACTAGGTAGCGGAACAATAATTATCATGGTAGATTGTAATTTTTTAATAATTTCATATTATAGCGGAATTATCAAACTATGAAATTCTTCTCTGTATTTGTAATACTCGTCTGGGTGAGCTGACTTCAATTTCGCTCAAAAACAAATATATTAACATATACATTTTTTAATATAATAATAATAATAAAGTATTAATATGAGGTACTTTATATCCAAACAGTTACCCAAATATACTCTCGCAAAATAGAGATATGTTAGCGCACTTCAGTGCACATTATCCAAGCGCAGTGCACTTCGTACTGGTACAGTGTAGTGAAGCAAGCAGGCCTACATCATTTGGAACGTGCACATTTTTCAAATACGTAGTAGAACAAAACGGCAAAAATATCAACGTTAAGGTTTATGGATGCGCTCAAGTAGTCATCCGGTTTCACTGTGATTGGGTGGCTGCCCAACACCATGAGTTGTGTATCGAGAACTAGATAAATACAATAGATAAAGGCGGCGATGCATCCGTAGGCGATCATGTATAACTTATCCACTCCGAAAAATATTACAAATATTGCAAATTGAATCAGTATGATAAATCCAACGAGTATGAAAGGCCCGATCCCCGACAATTTGATTTTGGTTTGAAAAGCGAATATCAATATTGAGAAGGTGGTAACGGCGACAGTAACAGGCGCAACTAACACACCTTCCTTGGCCCAGGGGCAGACGAAACCCAATGAAAATCCTAAAATTAGCGCCAGGATAACCAGGACTATCCTATCGATAAGAAAGTACGCTCTATATCGCCCCAAGGAGCACATAAATGTCATTTCAACCAGCACAATATAAATAATTATTGCAACCACCATTAATGCTGGATAACTCACTATAAACGTTTCTAGTTCGACGTCGTAGAAAAAGGCAAAAACAATGAGACTGACAACCAGAAATTCTAAGAAGAGGATTCCATAGACTCGTCGAAAGAATCCGCTGAGAATTGCAAAGTCTTCGAATGAGTTGCTCGCCGAGAGTGTGTCTGGGAGACCCATCGGATTTCTGTCTGGAGGACCCATAGGAGGTGAGGGTGGGTAACCCATATGCGGTGAAGGTGGGTAACCCATCGCGTTCATGGTTGGGTATCCAGTCGGGTTTGTGGTTGGGTAACCCGCCACATTTGTGGCAGGGTAATAGACGCTCGTTTGACTTACAGAGGCGTAATTATCCTTTGGGTAAAGCGAATTAGCAACAGTTCCAGGAGATTCTCTATTCTGGGCGTCTGGGGAAACCGCCATTCTTAGTACAAACGGAATAGTTGGGGGCCTATCGCCTTATAGTCTATGAAAATTCCAAATTAACAAGATATTTTAATACATTAAAAAAAACTTTAGTACGGGACACACCAATACCATAGCCATTAATATAACAACTTTTATTTAACTAACAGACCCCCCAAACATCCTTCGATTAGTTTTCAAATTTCAATAATAAATGCTACTAAATTTGATATGGTGGTGATGGGAGTTCGACACACATACTGTTGGCCTGGTCGGATTTTTTATTTTAAAGTGATATCCGCATATGATTATATGATATCCGCAGATGATATTTAAAAAAAAAGAAAAAACTAGAAATATAACCGGTTGAGGTTCTTGTTAGGTTCCCGTAGTGCTGTTTATACAATTTTAACGGCTGCTGTAGGAAATAAGTTAAGAAAGTTATTATATTAAGGTTAAAGTTATATTTTAGTTCTTAAATAAAATAAGGCAAGGTGTTCTTTACTATAGGCAATGCAGCCAAAATTCCAAAGTTGTCAAAATTACATAGTAAACACACAGGGAATTTCATGTTATTATGAAAATGAAAGCATTTGATAAAAATTTAATGATTTTGTAATGCAAAATAACATTAGCTAATGTTATGGAAATATTACATTAGCTAGTGTTGGATTTTTGCATTTTAATTGACTAACAGGTAATTATTTGTATAACAATTATTGTAAGTTTCTTTTCAAGTATTAACTATTTCTTACGAAAAGGATTTAACATTTTTTGTCCGACTGTTTAATCCGCAAAATTAATTAGCTCTAAAGCCAAAATTTGACATAAGCTTACGTTCTAGAATATATAAACTGCATTCAATTTCTGGATTAGTCTTGTAGGAACAAATATTTGAATAAATATGTTTTTATAGTTTTCACAGAAACTCAAGTTAGCTAGTAATTTAAATAAATTTAATTTAATTAAAATTTCCGGTTGCTTGGCCTGTAGTATTGACAGTATTGAATAAGGGCAAGTGTCACGCGAAATAATAACAAAAAGTAGTTAATTCCTTGTTCTCGAATTACTTTTCAATGGTTTCAAAAATTTGCAACCGCCCACCCCCCTAATTATATTCCTTGTATGGAAGTATATAGTAAATGTTTTATCTGATTCTGGTTGGTAAAGTTGTTGGCATCAATAATCCGGCTGATGATTTTACATGATGGCTGATGATGATTATATGAAATACGATTCTCGTTCCCACAGGATGTTTTCCAGAAAGCTTTTACTCATTATTATTCCAATGGGAGCAACCTACTCTAGTGAAGTTTTGTACAGTTAAATAAATTTTAAAAATTAATTCAATAAATTTAACATTTATTATTTGCAGGCGCCTGCAGAGCGCCTGCATTATTTTGTTCTCTGCAAAGCCAGTGTTTCCCATTATAACGCTGGGTTGGAGTAAGCACTAATGTCTAACGCAACAGTGCGAAATTTATACAACCTTTTGTCGGGTTAGAATCTGTGTATTGCTAATTACACAAAATCCTCAACAATGTAAGCTGGGCATGAGATCGACGGATTATTGATCACAATAAATTTCTTGCCAAAATCACCCAAAACATTTACTATATAGGCCTACACCAATGTAAACGACATTATCTTCCGGACGTCGTTCAATTCATTGCAGTTACTGTAGCATCTGTAGGGTAAATAATCTTACACTTAGCATACTTTGGCTTTTATCAAAGGGGATTACACATTACACAAGATGTGTTCTAGAAGTTTATTGTTACTAATTTAGTGAATACTTTGCATCGTTCCGTTTTATAGGACGCAACGTTGCAAAGTAGTACTTTGCTAATATAAATATATTTGTCATATAGGGGTCTACTGTACTTTGTGTACCGGTCCACTTCCAATCTAACTTCCATCTTCCCGTCCCTTCCACTTCCAATCCATCCCATCTCCAAACGGACTTACATCTTCCCGTCCCTCCCACTTCCAATCGGACTTACATCTTCCCGTCCCTCCCACTTCCAATCGGACTTCTATCTTCCCGTCCATCCCATCTCCAAACGGACTTACATCTTCCCGTCCCTCCCACTTCCAATCGGACTTCCATTTTCCCATCCCTACCACTTCCAATCGGACTTCCAATATTCCCGTCCCTCCCACTTCCAATCTGACTTCCATCTTCCCGCCCATCCCATCTCCAAACGGACTTACATCTTCCCGTCCATCCTACTTCCAATCGGACTTACATCTTCCCGTCCCTCCCACTTCCAATCGGACTTCCATTTTCCCGTCCCTCCCACTTCCAATTGGACTTCCATTTTCCCGTCCCTCCCACTTCCAATCTGACTTCCAATATTCCCGTCCCTCCCACTTCCTATCTGACTTCCATCTTCCCATCCCTACCACTTCCAATCGGACTTCCAATATTCCCGTCCCTCCCACTTCCAATCGGACTTCCATCTTCCCGTCCATCCCACTTCCAATCTGACTTCCATCTTCCCGTCCCTCCCACTTCCAATCTGACTTCCAATATTCCCGTCCCTCCCACTTCCTATCTGACTTCCATCTTCCCATCCCTACCACTTCCAATCGGACTTCCAATATTCCCGTCCCTCCCACTTCCAATCGGACTTCCATCTTCCCGTCCATCCCACTTCCAATCTGACTTCCAATATTCCCGTCCCTCCCACTTCCAATCTGACTTCCAATATTCCCGTCCCTCCCACTTCCTATCTGACTTCCATCTTCCCATCCCTACCACTTCCAATCGGACTTCCAATATTCCCGTCCCTCCCACTTCCAATCGGACTTCCATTTTCCCGTCCCTCCCACTTCCAATTGGACTTCCATTTTCCCGTCCCTCCCACTTCCAATCTGACTTCCAATATTCCCGTCCCTCCCACTTCCTATCTGACTTCCATCTTCCCATCCCTACCACTTCCAATCGGACTTCCAATATTCCCGTCCCTCCCACTTCCAATCGGACTTCCATCTTCCCGTCCATCCCACTTCCAATCGGACTTCCTTCTTCTCGCCCCTCCCACTTCCAATCTGACTTCCAATATTCCCGTCCCTCCCACTTCCAATCTGACTTCCAATATTCCCGTCCCTCCCCACTTCCAATCGGACTTCCGTCTTCTCGCCCCTCCCACTTCCAATCTGACTTCCAATATTCCCGTCCCTCCCACTTCCAATCGGACTTCCAATATTCCCGTCCATCTAAACATATATGTCCATATATTTATGTACACAATGACTTATTTATGTATATTTGAGTACAATAAGTGGTGTGAGAAGTCACCGTGAGGGTCAACCAATGCACGGGAGGCACCTGCCATGTGCTATGGCGGCCCAGCCTCATGGAGAGAATAATATACTTGGTGGACACTCCATAACTTTCTTGAGACGCCTCTGAAATTCATATAATCTATGACAAGCTGACATATCATTCTTATTCTATATATTTATATAATGCAGCTGCAATGCAGCATGTCGACAGTAGTATTAGACACCTAAATAATTAATCGTAGATCATCTTAGTTGCTGATAGTTGTTAATAATTTATAACCGGTACCGGTATAGTATTTTAATTTCTTCCTCATAAATCAAAGTATTTCTTGTTGCTGGACTGTGTGTGTGATAGACTGCTAGGCTGAAAATGGATCAAGAAGAAGAAAATTATAGTGCTGGTACAGCAACATTGAGTATTATATTGACAAGAAGTTACCCGCGTATGTCGTATAACAGTAAAGCTGTTGGATTGAAGGAGAAGGTATGGGGGGGGGGGGGGTCGACTATAGCAAAACACCTGGCGACAGACAGTGAGTATAATTAAATCATGATAATTATTATTATAATGTTTTAATTATAACAAAACAATAATTATAGTTTCGAAATTGTTTACAAATTCAGCTCTCTCTTATTGCTTTTGACGCTTGACGCGTCCGGGTCTGCTTGACGGGTTTTCTACCGGTGGTCGTCGTAGGCCTAAACCAGTAAACAGACTAAAGACAGCATTATTGCAATACAGCAATACGCACACGGCCTAGCAGAGCAGCCTAGAGCAGTAGATCTGCTGTAGTGTCAGATAGAATCCAGGAATCCCTGCTGTATCTTGACGTTTACTGTAGTGCATTACAGCATTATGTTATTTACTAGTACCGGTGTCACAGGCGAAAATGTCCCCCTGCGCGGAATGCCCAGGGGGCATATTTGCCTAGCCCCAAATGCCCGGGTCACATAGGCCTAGCGCCATATGGCCCCCTACCGCGCAGAATGCCCCCCCCCCCGGTCAGCCGGTGATTTTATTTTGACCTTCCAATATTCCCGTCCCTCCCACTTCCAACCTGACTTCCAATATTCCCGTCCCTCCCACTTCCAATCTGACTTCCAATATTCCCGTCCCTCCCACTTCCAATCTGACTTCCAATATTCCCGTCCCTCCCCACTTCCAATCGGACTTCCTTCTTCTCGCCCCTCCCACTTCCAATTGAAAAATTGAAATATTAATTTAATTACAAATCTATTTATTTATTACACACACCCTTCATATGAGATCCTTTCAACTTTTAGAAATAGTGATTATATTATAGATGTTCTGTCACTTAAAGTTACAAATTAAAATAATAATTACTCTAACATGAACGAACTATAATAATTAATTAGGGTATTAAATCTAATTATTTGTTGTCTATAGGAGCACAAATGTTAGCCACAACCATTAGTTACAGATACCAGTAGGGATCAGTCTCACAGGAATGATTTGGTCATTTTATAATTCAAAAAAAAAACTGTTGTAAACAAAGACAGACCCAAAATGTACGAGACAGGTGTCGGACACGGACGGTTACAGAGTACAGAACTGATACTAAACTGCCACTAAAAACCACGAAGTTACAAACACTCAAAGAACCGCTATTTAGACGTTAACAAAAATTGCAAAAAAGGTCTATTTATTAATATATCGACGTTCCTCGGTTGTTAGTTGATTCGGTTTCTATAACTCATCGCGATCTTCCGCACTCTCATCAGGGGGAGGTTGTTCCCCGCCCTCACCTTGCTGGTAGAGTTTACTAATTATCGGTTGGACTACTTCTTCGAGTTCTTTCTTCTGTTTCTGTAACTCATCGACTTCGGCGTCCGTATTGGATTCCAACCACGCAATCTTCTCATCGACAGCCGTTGTTATCGTTTCTTTCTCTTCTTCGCTAAGTTTGGCACCGAGTTTCTCTTTATCGCCGACCTAAAAAGAACATTAATTAAATATTATTTAATTAATAATATATATCTTTTAAAGAATATAGACCCATTATATAAGAATAGTACAACAATAGGATGGACTTGAATTGAAGATACAATTTAAACATAAACATTGGGTACCGGTATTTATTAAATTAGTTCTGCCGCTGAAATTTGGCAACTGTCGTTGCGTTATTGTCCTGCAAAATGTTTTTGTTTCAGTGTATCCAATAGAAAGTCCTTTCACTTAGTGCTTTTTGTAACGAAAATAGAGACTAAAAATAATTAATGTAGTGAGTTCGATTCCCAAGAAAATAACCATTTGGGGAATTGTTTTATATTCTCTCAAAAAGAAAAACAATTTTCTGAATATATTATATTAAATTAATAATTTTCTTCATACAATAACATCCAATTAGTAAGAACTTTGTAGGATTACAACAGATTACTTCTCGCATCCCCAAGCTTACACTCTCCTATCCTAGTTCCCATGCAGCACGTGAATGTACAACAGACCCACACCAGTCACCTTCTCACCTGGTTCTTAAGAGAGTAAGCGTATCCTTCCAACTCGTTCCTCGCCTCGACTCTCTCTTTAACTTTCTTGTCTTCCTCAGCGTAGATCTCAGCATCGCGGACCATCTTCTCAATGTCCTCCGGCGACAATCTGTTCTGATCGTTGGTGATCGTGATCTTTTCCTTGTTTCCAGTACCCTTATCCTCGGCGCTCACTCTGTGGAGAACAACAAATACAAATAGTTCATTCTACATTGTAACAGATGTCGGGTGGTTGCTAAGGTACGACGTTGTTAGTAGGAAATAGGAATGGTTGCTAAGGAGTGCCAAATAGTTGCTTGTGTACATCGAGTGGTTGCTATAATAGAGATCAGCAACAGCTGACTCACCTGAGAATACCATTAACGTCGATTTCGAAGGTGACCTCGATCTGGGGTACACCACGGGGGGCCGAGGGGATGTTATTGAGATCGAATTTACCAAGTTGGTGGTTGTCTTTGGTCATCGGTCGTTCCCCTTCGAATACCTAATAAATAATAACAACAAAATGTTAAAAGTTAAAACTAAAAAGTTTAGTCGACTTCTTAACATTATTTACAAACAAAAGTGTTCTGGCACTGCCAACTATAATGTACTACAACTGCATTACAACCAGTAAAGTGATTGACAGATAATCCCACCGACCTGTATCGTCACTGTCTGCTGATTATCCGCCGCTGTGCTGAATATCTGACTCTTTTTCGTCGGGACCACGGTGTTCCTGGCTATCAGCTTGGTCATCACGCCCCCTACCGTCTCGATCCCCAGGGTCAGCGGACAGACATCGAGAAGCACCAGGTCACCAGTGTCCTCCTCGCCTCCCAGGACACCGGCCTGCACCGCTGCACCGTAGGCCACCGCCTCGTCTGGGTTGATACCCCGTGAGGGCTCTTTCCCCCCGAAGAAGTCCTTCACGAGTTGTTGCACCTTGGGGATACGGGTAGACCCCCCCACCAGTACGATCTCGTGGATCTCCGTCTTCTTTAGGTCCGAGTCATCAATTACCTGCGATGAAAATAGAGGTCAACTTACGATAGTAAGCAAGATAGGTCCAGCTATACCACCAGGTGACTCCATTTAACTAATAAAACAAACTAACAATTCCGGAGAAATTTAAGAAAAGGGAATAGTAAAATTAATTATAATAAGGAGGAGTGCTCCTGTAACCAACCTGTTGGACGGGTTTCATTGTTGATCGGAACAGATCCATGTTGAGCTCTTCGAACTTTGCTCGAGTTAGAGTTTCGGAATAATCCTCCCCATCGTAAAATGACTCGATCTCAATACGAGCTTGATGCTGTAAGAAACAGGAAGAATCTTACAGTTTGGAATTAATACGTTATAAAAAATGGTTCAAAAATTTATTAGTTTGAGGAACATGTTTTTTTTTGTATTAAATATTGCGTATAGCTCCACTTACTTGGGATGACAGCGCCCTTTTAGCTTTCTCAACCTCCCTCCGCAGTTTTTGGACCGCTCTGTTGTCGTTTCTAACATCTTTGCCTTTCTTCTTTTTGTACAACTTAATGAAATAGTCCATAACCCGTTGGTCGAAGTCCTCTCCGCCAAGATGAGTGTCGCCGTTCGTCGCAACCACCTCGAAGACGCCGTTGTCAATAGTAAGTAGAGACACATCGAAGGTACCTGGGAGTGGAAAGTAATAAGGGTTGAATATATATACGGATCCCTTACTGGTTGGGACCTGGGAGGTACGGGTTGAATATATATACGGATCCCTTACTGGTTGGGACCTGGGAGGTACGGGTTGAATATATATACGGATCCCTTACTGGTTGGGACCCGCGAGGTACGGGTTGAATATATATACGGATCCCTTACTGGTTGGGACCTGGGAGGTACGGGTTGAATATATATACGGATCCCTTACTGGTTGGGACCTGGGAGGTACGGGTTGAATATATATACGGATCCCTTACAGGTTGGGACCTGGGAGGTACGGGTTGAATATATATACGGATCCCTTACTGGTTGGGACCCGCGAGGTACGGGTTGAATATATATACGGATCCCTTACTGGTTGGGACCTGGGAGGTACGGGTTGAATATATATACGGATCCCTTACTGGTTGGTACCTGGGAGGTACGGGTTGAATATATATACGGATCCCTTACTGGTTGGGACCTGGGAGGTACGGGTTGAATACGTCATAAACGGATCCCTTACTGGTTGGTACCTGGGAGGTACGGGTTGAATACATAAACGGATCCCTTACTGGTTGGTACCTGGGAGGTACGGGTTGAATACGTCATAAACGGATCCCTTACTGGTTGGTACCTGGGAGGTACGGGTTGAATACGTCATAAACGGATCCCTTACTGGTTGGTACATGAGAGATACGGGTTGAATACATAAACGGATCCCTTACTGGTTGGTACCTGGGAGGTACGGGTTGAATACGTCATAAACGGATCCCTTACTGGTTGGTACATGAGAGATACGGGTTGAATACATAAACGGATCCCTTACTGGTTGGGACCTGGGAGGTACGGGTTGAATATATATACGGATCCCTTACTGGTTGGTACCTGGGAGGAACGGGTTGAATACGTCATAAACGGATCCCTTACTGGTTGGTACATGAGAGATACGGGTTGAATACATAAACGGATCCCTTACTGGTTGGGACCTGGGAGGTACGGGTTGAATATATATACGGATCCCTTACTGGTTGGGACCTGGGAGGTACGGGTTGAATATATATACGGATCCCTTACTGGTTGGGACCTGGGAGGTACGGGTTGAATACGTCATAAACGGATCCCTTACTGGTTGGTACCTGGGAGGTACGGGTTGAATACATAAACGGATCCCTTACTGGTTGGTACCTGGGAGGTACGGGTTGAATACATAAACGGATCCCTTACTGGTACCTGGGAGGTACGGGTTGAATATATAAACGGATCCCTTACTGGTTGGTACCTGGGAGGTACGGGTTGAATACATAAACGGATCCCTTACTGGTTGGTACCTGGGAGGTACGGGTTGAATACATAAAAGGATCCCTCACTGGTTGCTACCTGGGAGGTACGGGTTGAATACGTCATAAACGGATCCCTTACTGGTTGGTACCTGGGAGGTACGGGTTGAATACATAAACGGATCCCTTACTGGTTGGTACCTGGGAGGTACGGGTTGAATACATAAAAGGATCCCTCACTGGTTGCTACCTGGGAGGTACGGGTTGAATACGTCATAAACGGATCCCTTACTGGTTGGTACCTGGGAGGTACGGGTTGAATACATAAACGGATCCCTTACTGGTTGCTACCTGGGAGGTACGGGTTGAATACGTCATAAACGGATCCCTTACTGGTTGGTACCTGGGAGGTACGGGTTGAATACATAAACGGATCCCTTACTGGTTGGTACCTGGGAGGTACGGGTTGAATACGTCATAAACGGATCCCTTACTGGTTGGTACCTGGGAGGTACGGGTTGAATACATAAAAGGATCCCTTACTGGTTGGTACCTGGGAGGTACGGGTTGAATACGTCATAAACGGATCCCTTACTGGTTGGTACCTGGGAGGTACGGGTTGAATACATAAACGGATCCCTTACTGGTTGGTACCTGGGAGGTACGGGTTGAATACATAAACGGATCCCTTACTGGTTGGTACCTGGGAGGTACGGGTTGAATACGTCATAAACGGATCCCTTACTGGTTGGTACCTGGGAGGTACGGGTTGAATACATAAAAGGATCCCTTACTGGTTGGTACCTGGGAGGTACGGGTTGAATACATAAAATGATCCCTCACTGGTTGGTACCTGGGAGGTACGGGTTGAATACATAAAAGGATCCCTTACTGGTTGGTACCTGGGAGGTACGGGTTGAATACATAAAAGGATCCCTTACCGACTAATATAACTTACGAATGAATCGATAAATTTTTTTCAGATTAAGTTTGTAAAATATTTCAGTTCCTTACCAGTATATATACGTGTTTGCCGCTCGTATAATAATATTATAATTAACTCATTATTTATTACTTTACTTATAACGACCAATTAATTATATTATTGATCATTATAAAATATAAAAAAATATATCAGAATAGAGCTGAAGCCGCGTATTTATTATATTAGAAAAATGAGTGGAAAAACAACTCTTAATAAGCAACTATGGAAAATAATATGGTGTAAAATTCAAGCAGAATCCGAGCTGTAACATAAATAAGACATCCTTACCGCCTCCGAGATCGAACACCATTATATTCTTCTCTCCCTCCCGCTTGTCGAGGCCATAAGCGATGGCAGCAGCTGTGGGTTCGTTGATAATTCTCATAACGTTGAGACCGGCAATGGTTCCGGCATCTTTGGTTGCCTGGCGTTGGGCGTCGTTAAAGTAAGCGGGAACCGTGACTACAGCGTGGGTTACTGCCTTACCGAGATAGGCTTCCGCTACCTAAATGATAAAATACTAGGGTAAAGATACAACATAACGGGTTGGATACAACCGTGGGTTTATTAGATACAACATTAGGGGTTAGATACAACCGTGGGTCTATTAGATACAACATTACGGGTTACATACAACCGTGGGTCTATTAGATACAACATTACGGGTTAGATACAACCGCGGGTCTATTAGATACAACATTACGGGTTACATACAACCGTGGGGCTATTAGATACAACCGTGGGTCTATTAGATACAACCATGGGTCTATTAGGGACAACCGTGGGTCTATTAGATACAACCATGGGGCTATTAGATACAACATTAGGGGTTAGATACAACCGCGGGTCTATTAGATACAACATTACGGGTTAGATACAACCCCCCGGCTATTAGATACAACATTACGGGTTAGATACAACCGTGGGGCTATTAGATACAACATTACGGGTTAGATACAACCGTGGGGCTATTAGGTACAACATTACGGGTTAGATACAACCCCCCGGGCTATTAGATACAACATTACGGGTTAGATACAAACCCCCCGGCTATTAGATACAACATTACGGGTTAGATACAAACCCCCCGGCTATTAGATACAACATTACGGGTTAGATACAACTGTGGGGCTATTAGATACAACATTACGGGTTAGATACAACCGTGGGGCTATTAGGTACAACATTACGGGTTAGATACAACCCCCCGGGCTATTAGATACAACATTACGGGTTAGATACAAACCCCCCGACTATTAGATACAACATTACGGGTTAGATACAACCGTGGGGCTATTAGATACAACATTACGGGTTAGATACAACCGTGGGGCTATTAGGTACAACATTACGGGTTAGATACAACCATGGGGCTATTAGATACAACATTACGGGTTAGATACAACCGTGGGGCTATTAGGTACAACATTACGGGTTAGAAACAACCCCCCCGGCTATTAGATACAACATTACGGGTTAGATACAACCGTGGGGCTATTAGGTACAACATTACGGGTTAGATACAACCTCCCCCCCGGCTATTAGATACAACATTACGGGTTAGATACAACCGTGGGGCTATTAGATACAACATCACGGGTTAGATACAACCCCCCCGGCTATTAGATACAACATTACGGGTTAGATACAACCCCCCCGGCTATTAGATACAACATTACGGGTTAGATACAACCGTGGGGCTATTAGATACAACATTACGGGTTAGATACAACCGCGGGTCTATTAGATACAACCGCGGGTCTATTAGATACAACCGCAGGTCTATTAGATACAATACAACATTACGGGTTAGATACAACCGTGGGTCTATTAGATACAACCGCGGGTCTATTAGATACAGCCGCGGGTCTATTAGATACAACATTACAGGTTAGATACAACCGTGGGTATATTAGATACAACATTACGGGTTAGATACAACCGCGGGTCTATTAGATACAACCGCGGGTCTATTAGATACAACCGCGGGTCTATTAGATACAACTGCGGGTCTATTAGATACAACATTACGGGTTAGATACAACCGCGGGTCTATTAGATACAACATTACGGGTTAGATACAACAGCGGGTCTATTAGATACAACCGCGGGTCTATTAGATACAACTGCGGGTCTATTAGATACAACATTACGGGTTAGATACAACCGTGGGTCTATTAGATACAACATTACGGGTTAGATACAACCGCGGGTCTATTAGATACAACCGCGGGTCTATTAGATACAACCGCGGGTCTATTAGATACAACATTACGGGTTAGATACAACCGCGGGTCTATTAGATACAACATTACGGGTTAGATACAACCGCGGGTCTATTAGATACAACATTACGGGTTAGATACAACCGTGGGGCTATTAGGTACAAGATTATGGGTTAGATACAAACAAACGGGGTTATTAGGTACAACATACGGGTTAGGTACAACCGTGGGTTATTAGATACAACCGTGGGGCTATTAGATACAACATTACGGGTTAGATACAACCGCGGGTCTATTAGATACAACCGCGGGGCTATTAGATACAACATTACGGGTTAGATACAACCGCCGGGCTATTAGATACAACATTACGGGTTAGATACAACCCCCCGGCTATTAGATACAACATTACGGGTTAGATACAACCGTGGGGCTATTAGATACAACATCACGGGTTAGATACAACCCCCCCGGCTATTAGATACAACATTACGGGTTAGATACAACCCCCCCGGCTATTAGATACAACATTACGGGTTAGATACAACCGTGGGGCTATTAGATACAACATTACGGGTTAGATACAACCGCGGGTCTATTAGATACAACCGCGGGTCTATTAGATACAACCGCAGGTCTATTAGATACAATACAACATTACGGGTTAGATACAACCGTGGGTCTATTAGATACAACCGCGGGTCTATTAGATACAACCGCGGGTCTATTAGATACAACATTACAGGTTAGATACAACCGTGGGTATATTAGATACAACATTACGGGTTAGATACAACCGCGGGTCTATTAGATACAACCGCGGGTCTATTAGATACAACTGCGGGTCTATTAGATACAACATTACGGGTTAGATACAACCGCGGGTCTATTAGATACAACATTACGGGTTAGATACAACAGCGGGTCTATTAGATACAACCGCGGGTCTATTAGATACAACTGCGGGTCTATTAGATACAACATTACGGGTTAGATACAACCGTGGGTCTATTAGATACAACATTACGGGTTAGATACAACCGCGGGTCTATTAGATACAACCGCGGGTCTATTAGATACAACCGCGGGTCTATTAGATACAACATTACGGGTTAGATACAACCGCGGGTCTATTAGATACAACATTACGGGTTAGATACAACCGTGGGGCTATTAGGTACAAGATTATGGGTTAGATACAAACAAACGTGGGGTTATTAGGTACAACATTACGGGTTAGGTACAACCGTTGGGTTATTAGATACAACCGTGGGGCTATTAGATACAACATTACGGGTTAGATACAACCGTGGGTCTATTAGATACAACCGTGGGGCTATTAGATACAACATTACGGGTTAGATACAACCCCCCGGGCTATTAGATACAACATTACGGGTTAGATACAAACCCCCCGGCTATTAGATACAACATTACGGGTTAGATACAACCGTGGGGCTATTAGATACAATATTACGGGTTAGATACAACCGTGGGGCTATTAGGTACAAGATTACGGGTTAGATACAAACAAACGTGGGGTTATTAGGTACAACATTACGGGTTAGGTACAACCGTTGGGTTATTAGATACAACCGTGGGGCTATTAGATACAACATTACGGGTTAGATACAACCGTGGGTCTATTAGATACAACCGTGGGGCTATTAGATACAACATTACGGGTTAGATACAACCCCCCGGGCTATTAGATACAACATTACGGGTTAGATACAACCCCCCGGGCTATTAGATACAACATTACGGGTTAGATACAAACCCCCCGGCTATTAGATACAACATTACGGGTTAGATACAACCGCGGGTCTATTGGATACAGCATTACGAGTTAGATACAACCGTGGGGATATTAGATACAACAGCGGGTCTATTAGATACAACATTACGGGTTACATACAACCGTGGGGCTATTAGATACAACCGTGGGTCTATTAGATACAACCATGGGTCTATTAGGGACAACCGTGGGTCTATTAGATACAACCGTGGGGCTATTAGATACAACCGCGGGTCTATTAGATACAACATTACGGGTTAGATACAACCCCCCCCGGCTATTAGATACAACATTACGGGTTAGATACAACCGTCGGGCTATTAGATACAACATTACGGGTTAGATACAACCGTCGGGCTATTAGATACAACATTACGGGTTAGATACAACCGCGGGTCTATTAGATACAACATTACGGGTTAGATACAACCGTGGGTCTATTAGATACAACCGCGGGTCTATTAGATACAACCGCGGGTCTATTAGATACAACAGTGGGGCTATTAGATACAACCGCGGGTCTATTAGATACAACATTACGGGTTAGATACAACCGTGGGGCTATTAGATACAACCGCGGGTCTATTAGATAAAACAGTACGGGTTAGATACAACCGCGGGTCTATTAGATACAACATTACGGGTTAGATAACAGTACGGGTTAGATACAACCGCGGGTCTATTAGATACAACATTACGGGTTAGATACAACCGCGGGTCTATTAGATACAACATTACGGGTTAGATACAACCGCGGGTCTATTAGATAGAACATTACGGGTTAGATACAACCGTGGGTCTATTAGATACAACATTACGGGTAAGATATAACCGTGGGTCTATTAGATACAACATTACGGGTTAGATACAACCGTGGGTCTATTAGATACAACATTACGGGTTAGATACAACCGCGGGTCTATTAGATACAACATTACGGGTTAGATACAACCGTGGGGCTATTAGATACAACATTACGGGTTAGATACAACCGTGGGGCTATTAGATACAACCGTGGGTCTATTATATACAACATTACGGGTTAGATACAACCGTGGGTCTATTAGATAGAACATTACGTGTTAGATACAACCGTGGGTCTATTAGATACAACATTACGGGTAAGATATAACCGTGGGTCTATTAGATACAACATTACGGGTTAGATACAACCGCGGGTCTATTAGATACAACATTACGGGTTAGGTGCAGCAGTGAGTGAGTGAGGTGCAGCAGTGAGTGAGTGAGGTGCAGGAGTGATTGAGTGAGGTGCAGGAGTGATTGAGTGAGGTGCAGCAGTGAGTGAGTGAGGTGCAGCAGTGAGTGAGTGAGGTGCAGCAGTGAGTGAGTGAGTGAGGTGCAGCAGTGAGTGAGTGAGTGAGGTGCTGCAGTGAGTGAGTGAGTGAGGTGCAGCAGTGAGTGAGTGAGTGAGTGAGGTGCAGCAGTGAGTGAGTGAGTGAGGTGCAGCAGTGAGTGAGTGAGTGAGGTGCAGCAGTGAGTGAGTGAGGTGCAGGAGTGATTGAGTGAGGTGCAGCAGTGAGTGAGTGAGGTGCAGCAGTGAGTGAGTGAGTGAGGTGCAGCAGTGAGTGAGTGAGGTGCAGCAGTGAGTGAGTGAGGTGCAGCAGTGAGTGAGTGAGTGAGGTGCAGGAGTGATTGAGTGAGGTGAAGCAGCGAGTGAGGTGCAGCAGTGAGTCAGTGAGTGAGTGAGGTGCAGCAGTGAGTGAGTGAGGTGCAGCAGTGAGTGAGTGAGTGAGGTGCAGCAGTGAGTCAGTGAGTGAGTGAGGTGCAGCAGTGAGTGAGTGAGGTGCAGCAGTGAGTGAGTGAGGTGCAGCAGTGAGTGAGTGAGTGTGGTGCAGCAGTGAGTGAGTGAGTGTGGTGCAGCAGTGAGTGAGTGAGGTGCAGCAGTGAGTGAGTGAGGTGCAGGAGTGATTGAGTGAGGTGCAGCAGTGAGTGAGTGAGTGAGGTGCAGCAGTGAGTGAGTGATGTGCGGGAGTGATTGAGTGAGGTGCAGCAGTGAGTGAGTGAGTGAGGTGCAGCAGTGAGTGAGTGAGGTGCAGGAGTGATTGAGTGAGGTGCAGCAGTGAGTGAGTGAGGAGCAGCAGTGAGTGAGTGAGTGAGGTGCAGCGGTGAGTGAGTGAGTGAGGTGCAGCAGTGAGTGAGTGAGTGAGGTGCAGGAGTGATTGAGTGAGGTGCAGCAGTGAGTGAGTGAGGTGCAGCAGTGAGTGAGTGAGGTGCAGCAGTGAGTGAGGTGCAGCAGTGAGTGAGTGAGGTGCAGCAGTGAGTGTGTGAGGTGCAGCAGTGAGTGAGTGAGTGAGATGCAGCAGTGAGTGAGTGAGATGCAGCCGTGAGTGAGTGAGATGCAGCAGTGAGTGAGTGAGGTGCAGCAGTGAGTGAGTGAGGTGCAGCAGTGAGTAAGTGAGTGAGGTGCAGCAGTGAGTGAGGTGCAGCAGTGGGTGAGTGAGGTGCAGGAGTGATTGAGTGAGCTGCAGCAGTGAGCGAGTGAGGTGCAGCAGTGAGTGAGGTGCAGGAGTGATTGAGTGAGGTGCAGCAGTGAGTGAGTGAGGTGCAGCAGTGAGTGAGTGAGTGAGTGAGGTGCAGCAGTGAGTGAGAGAGTGAGGTGCAGCAATGAGTGAGTGAGGTGCAGGAGTGTGAGTGATGTGCAGCAGTGAGTGAGTGAGTGAGGTGCACCAGTGAGTGAGTGAGTGAGGTGCAGCAGTGAGTGATGGAGGTGCAGCAGTGAGTGATGGAGGTGCTGCAGTGAGTAAGTGAGGTGCAGCAGTGAGTGAGTGAGGTGCAGCAGTGAGTGAGTGAGGTGCAGCAGTGAGTGAGGTGCAGGAGTGATTGAGTGAGGTGCAGCAGTGAGAGAGTGAGGTGCAGCAGTGAGTGAGTGAGTGAGGTGCAGCAGTGAGAGAGTGAGTGAGGTGCAGCAGTGAGTGAGTGAGTGAGGCAGCAGTGAGTGAGTGAGGTGCAGCAGTGGAGTGAGGGAGGTGCAGGAGTGAGTGAGTGAGGTGCAGCAGTGAGTGAGTGAGGTGCAGCAGTGAGTGAGTGAGGTGCAGCAGTGAGTGAGGGAGGTGCAGCAGTGAGTGAGTGAGGTGCAGGAGTGATTGAGTGAGGTGCAGGAGTGATTGAGTGAGGTGCAGCAGTGAGTGAGTGAGTGAGTGAGGTGCAGCAGTGAGTGAGAGAGTGAGGTGCAGCAGTGAGTGAGAGAGTGAGGTGCAGCAGTGAGTGAGAGAGTGAGGTGCAGCAGTGAGTGAGTGAGTGAGGTGCAGCAGTGAGTGAGTGAGGTCCAGGAGTGATTGAGTGAGGTGCAGCAGTGAGTGAGTGAGGTGCAGCAGTGAGTGAGTGAGGTGCGGGAGTGATTGAGTGAGGTGCAGGAGTGAGTGAGTGAGGTGCAGCAGTGAGTGAGTGAGGTGCAGCAGTGAGTGAGTGAGGTGCAGGAGTGTGAGTGATGTGCAGCAGTGAGTGAGTGAGGTGCAGCAGTGAGTGAGTGAGGTGCAGGAGTGATTGAGTGAGGTGCAGCAGTGAGTGAGTGAGTGAGGTGCAGCAGTGAGTGAGAGAGTGAGGTGCAGCAGTGAGTGAGAGAGTGAGGTGCAGCAGTGAGTGAGTGAGGTGCAGCAGTGAGTGAGTGAGTGAGGTGCAGCAGTGAGTGAGTGAGTGAGGTGCAGCAGTGAGTGAGTGAGGTCCAGGAGTGATTGAGTGAGGTGCAGCAGTGAGTGAGTGAGGTGCAGCAGTGAGTGAGTGAGGTGCGGGAGTGATTGAGTGAGGTGCAGGAGTGAGTGAGTGAGGTGCAGCAGTGAGTGAGTGAGGTGCAGCAGTGAGTGAGTGAGGTGCAGGAGTGTGAGTGATGTGCAGCAGTGAGTGAGTGAGGTGCAGCAGTGAGTGAGGTGCAGCAGTGAGGATTCGTTAGCCATAATTATTATTGCCCTTGTTAGAGGTAATTGCAATTAATGGATATTGTGCTAGTTTAATGGACAATCACATGGCACCTACCTCTTTCATTTTTCCCAGAATCATTGCGGATATTTCCTCCGGTGTAAATGATTTAGCTCCTTCGTCGCCAATATTTACACGAATGCTGGGCCTTTGGGATTTTTCAAACACCTGCGGTATAATAAAAATGGGAGAAATAAGATAAACGGAAAGGTAACTATAACTGAAAACGGGAAGGGGAAGGTAACTAACTAACTGAGAACGGGAAGGTAACTAACTGAGAACGGGAAGGTAACTAACTACTTGAGAACGGGAAGGTAACTAACTGAGAACGGGAAGGTAACTAACTGAGAACGGGAAGGTAACTAACTAACTGAGAACGGGAAGGTAACTAACTGAGAACGGGAAGGGGAAGGTAACTAACTAACTGAGAACGGGAAGGTAACTATCTGAGAACGGGAAGGTAACTAACTAACTGAGAACGGGAAGGTAACTAACTGAGAACGGGAATGTAACTAACTGAGAACGGGAAGGTAACTAACTAACTGAGAACGGGAAGGTAACTAACTGAGAACGGGAAGGGGAAGGTAACTAACTAACTGAGAACGGGAAGGTAACTATCTGAGAACGGGAAGGGGGAGGTAACTAACTAACTGAGAACGGGAAGGTAACTACACTGAAAGAAGTAACTGGCGTTTTTTTACTAAAAAACCACCGGTTTTCCAAAAAAGTTGCGCTTAAAGTGCAACACCAGAACGAGGCGCTTTTTTGGAAAACCTGCGGTTAAAAAATTTCAAATAAACTAACACTTATTAGGCTTATCAAACCTGCAGTTATAAAATTAATAAGTGGTTGTTTAATTTTTATAAGATGGCCTTTTTCTTGAATAACACGGACTTTCTATTTGGACGAGATCCTCTTGTTTGATAAAAGAATGCAAGTTGCTTGAATAAAAGTGGCAGTTTAATATAAAAAATGGCATTTTTCTTGAATAACACAGACTTTCTATTTGGACGAGATCCTCTTGTTTGATAAAAGAATGCATGTTGCTTGAATAAAAGTGGCAGTTTAATATAAAAAAAAACGGCATTTTTCTTGAATAACACGGACTTTCTATTTGGACGAGATCCTCTTGTTTGATAAAAGAATGCCTGTTGCTTGAATAAAAGTGGCAGTTTAATATAAAAAATGGCATTTTTCTTGAATAACACGGACTTGCTATTTGGACGAGATCCTCTTGTTTGATAAAAGAATGCCTGTTGCTTGAATAAAAGTGGCAGTTTAATATAAAAAAAAACGGCATTTTTCTTGAATAACACGGACTTTCTATTTGGACGAGATCCTCTTGTTTGATAAAAGAATGCCTGTTGCTTGAATAAAAGTGGCAGTTTAATATAAAAAAAAACGGCATTTTTCTTGAATAACACGGACTTTCTATTTGGACGAGATCCTCTTGTTTGATAAAAGAATGCCTGTTGCTTGAATAAAAGTGGCAGTTTAATATAAAAAATGGCATTTTTCTTGAATAACACGGACTTTCTATTTGGACGAGATCCTCTTGTTTGATAAAAGAATGCATGTTGCTTGAATAAAAGTGGCAGTTTAATATAAAAAAAATGGCATTTTTCTTGAATAACACGGACTTTCTATTTGGACGAGATCCTCTTGTTTGATAAAAGAATGCCTGTTGCTTGAATAAAAGTGGCAGTTTAATATAAAAAATGGCATTTTTCTTGAATAACACGGACTTGCTATTTGGACGAGATCCTCTTGTTTGATAAAAGAATGCCTGTTGCTTGAATAAAAGTGGCAGTTTAATATAAAAAATGGCATTTTTCTTGAATAACACGGACTTTCTATTTGGACGAGATCCTCTTGTTTGATAAAAGAATGCATGTTGCTTGAATAAAAGTGGCAGTTTAATATAAAAAAATGGCATTTTTCTTGAATAACACGGACTTTCTATTTGGACGAGATCCTCTTGTTTGATAAAAGAATGCCTGTTGCTTGAATAAAAGTGGCAGTTTAATATAAAAAATGGCATTTTTCTTGAATAACACGGACTTTCTATTTGGACGAGATCCTCTTGTTTGATAAAAGAATGCATGTTGCTTGAATAAAAGTGGCAGTTTAATATAAAAAATGGCATTTTTCTTGAATAACACGGACTTTCTATTTGGACGAGATCCTCTTGTTTGATAAAAGAATGCCTGTTGCTTGAATAAAAGTGGCAGTTTAATATAAAAAATGGCATTTTTCTTGAATAACACGGACTTTCTATTTGGACGAGATCCTCTTGTTTGATAAAAGAATGCATGTTGCTTGAATAAAAGTGGCAGTTTGAATATAAAAAATGGCATTTTTCTTGAATAACACAGACTTTTTTCACAGACGTTTGGCAGTTTGATTATAGAAAGATTGAACATATGCACATATCAAATTACCTATGCTATAGAAAACACCTGTGGAAACACAAATGCTGTAGAAAACAGCTATGGAAACACAACACAATTATATAGGTGACATAATTAAACACAATAACACAGACTTTTTTCACAGACGTTGGGCAGTTTTATTATAGAAAGATTGAACATATGCAGATTTCAAATTACCTATGGAAACACAAATGCTATAGAAAACAGCTATGGAAGAAACACAACATAATTAAACACAATCAAGTAGCACTATATTTATGTAGATATATATATATCGTTGTTTAATAACCTGAACTCCTCCCATTTATATGAGCAGCAAAAACAAACTCACTGGCAATTTATATATATCCCCCGTTATAGAGGTAAACTATACTAATCAAGGGCACGAAATGAGCACATGAGCACGAAATGAGCACATGAGCACGAAATGGCCTAATGGGTTTCAAAATGGCTTATGATTCAATTTAGAAAATATAAAAATAAGACGATATAGATGTATAATATAGGTACAAATATAAATAAAAAAAATAATTAAAAATATATAATACTGGCAAAAAATAATTGAAATTATTATACAAATAAAAAATATTGTTTAAAAACCTGTTGATGGTACAGTAATGGGTAGGTATATATTATAAGGTATATATATATAACCGTATATATATATATAATATATATACCCTATAACTTTATTGTAGCTGTATCGGTAATGGTAGGTACTTTAAACAACGATATACATTTGTTGTTCACCTAAAAATCAATGATAATTATTCATTGTTTTGTATTTCGCCTAGTGCCAATATAAAATTGGCATTACGGGGATATTGGCCTTCCGCACAGAGAACTTGTCTTTATACTCAATATAAGGGAGAATATATTCCGGGGTATTCTTCACCCATGAAAAATTTTTGGTTCCGTAAAAGTATACATATTTGTATTCGCCCCCAAATTTCCCTTTAGTGGGTTTAGGAAAATGTGCGTTAGGCGCGACTATACCAGTATATGCGCTGGCCATGGGTTATCCTGCTTCGACATTTTCGCCCAAACAAGGGACCCGCTATCGTTCTCTGCAGACGAATCTTCCGGAGAGAGATCATCAGATGAATCAGATCCGCGTTGCTCGTTCTCAGCATCAGAGGAGGAGATCCCATCTCCAGACTCATCGTCTGACTCCTCAGAACTCGAATGAATCATATGAATGAACTTCCTAACTTCCACCTTACTGCCTTACTGCACTCACAGCCTAACTGCCCTACTGCATACTGGTACTACAACTACAGTCTGACAGTACGGTGCGTAGAGTAGGCCTAGTCCTCGAGCTGTAGAGTAATGATGTAGGTCTCTAATGCAGTAATGCTGTAATGGGGCATGCATGTTACTGTTGCACTGTTACAGGTGTGTACACATCAAGGTGTACTAAATAACAGGTCATGCAGCGAGAATTGGCCTCCAATTATTGGAGGCTGAACATTTTTATTAAAGTGGGAGTGTGTATACCTAAGATTTTAAATCACACAAGATTACTAAAATTACGCATCAGCTAGTGCAGCACTCAGGCAGTGCTCTCTCTGTACCAGTTTGCGCTGTTGTGTATAACAGTACCGGTACTCAGGCAGTCAGGCACCTGTTGCTGATATAACAGTATAATGAATTTCAGCTTTCTGGCTTTTACTGTTTCATTACAGCAATAGGCCTAGCCTAACAGTTCTGCGGCTAATTAGCTAATTAATAAAGTCATAAAGTAGACAGGTTAGCGGGTACGGGGTGGGTAGGCCGAAAGTAGGCATGGCTTATTGAATAGCTAGCTGCCTTAAAGTAAATTCTGATATTGCTGTATTCCTGTATTCTGGTTGTCGCAATTTGTATAATTGTATAAGGCCGAGTTGATATTGAATATGCCGAGGAAATGTAGTGTTGGAGGTTGCCGAACTGGATACGATAAACTCAAGGATGGAACTCTAGGAGCAGGGGAGACAAAAATTCCAATATATCGCTTTCCAACTGATCCACTTGCATTGCAAGCCTGGTTGCAACGCCTACCGAATATCGTTAAGCCAGAAGATGTTACAAAAAATATGGGAATCTGTTCAGTGCATTGGCCGCCTGGTGTAGAAACTAAAGGCGTGCAGGGGGGATCCAGAGTGCCGATACATCCTCCCAGCATATTTCCGAACGTTCCGCCAACCTGCATACCCACGCCACCACCGCCTCCCCGACCAAGTTCTACAAAGACTACAGTCGAAGTGCGGTCTCCTGGGGTAGATGAAATGCTTGAGTTTAAACAACGCGATTCAATTACATTCCCCACATTCTTGGGTGAGTTTTCCAAGCGCTACTCTGACGTTGCCGATATTACATTACATGACGACGTATTTTATATATCTAGTATAGAAAGAAACCTTGATACCCCCTATGCCTTATGGTCTCTCCACTTGAATGCTTTACCTACAGCTACAAATATAGAATCTGCCAATCTCAGATGTTTCTATGGATTAAGGAAGGTTATACATCCATTTATTCGAAATATCCTTATGTGGAGTGAGCTTGAGGAACTCATACGATTTATTAAACATGACCAGGAAGAGAAAGAAGATGATGAAACTAATCGTTCCAAATGGAACTTTATCCTTCATCAAATAGAATTACTTAATATTCCGAAAAATCGTCGAATTTATTCGAGGTATGATTTAATTACCGCGTTTCACTTGTATTCTAAATCTCGTCGATTATACATTGAATTGAGAGACTTGCTACAACTGCCGTCAATACGCACCCTGCAAGCGCTAACTTCTATGGTGAGCAATGTCCCTCAAAACGATTACATTAAATCAATGTTAGCGAAACTTCAACCTCGATCAAAGTACTCAATTATATTAATCGATGAAGTCTATGTTAGTGAACAATTGACCTACCACAGTGGAGAGGTTTACGGCAAGGCTCTTGACAAACCCGACGAAATGGCGAAGACTCTTTTGTGTCTCATGGTGAAGTTTTTGTTCACGAACATCAAGTTTGTTGTAAAAATGATACCAATTAATTCGCTAGATTCTGCATTCCAAGTGACCGTTGTAAAGAATGCCATTAATTCGATCGAAGAATTTGGGGGTATTGTATTGGCAACTATTACTGACAACACTAATGTGAATCGTAAGTTTGCGCACGATTTTCCTATTCCGGTTGGACGATCCCCGCCAACCCCGTTATTACACCTGAAGGATACCGTGCATCTCCTTAAATTGATTAGAAATAACTGGATAACGGAAAAATTACAGAAACTTGAATTTTTTGATCCTGATGATGTTTCAAAAACAACTCGATGTGCCTGTTGGTCAGATATTGTTCTACTATTTAATGCTGAGAAAACCAACTTGTTGAAACTTACAAAACTTAATCACGATTCGGTTTGGCCGACTTCAATACAGCGACAAAATGTCAAACTGTGCCTGCGTGTATTCAACGAGAAGACAGTAGCTGCGCTGCGTATTCTCAGTCTATCTTCTACCACCGCGGATACTGCTTTATTTATAGAAATTGTTCTAAAGTGGTGGAAGGTTGTTAATGTTAAAACAACTTTCGAGGCAATTCGCTTCAACGATTTAGATCGTAAAGTTATTGATAGGGTAGACCATCCAAGTCTTTTATTTTTATCGAAAATGTCTGTATTATTTGGATTTATGGGTAGCAAACCGCGGGTTATTACTCATAAAGTTGTTAAACCCAGAGTCTGTAAACCTCCAGTTTATTTAGTACACCTTGGTACACATACAATCGTACCTGCAGGCGACAGCGGGCAGACCAGTACACTCTGATACTGTCAGACACTATCATATGACAGTATTAGGGTTGGTGGGGGTGTATAGGCCTAGATAGTAGATCCCCTCCGTATGCTGTGATGTATGCAAGATGGTCCGGTACCGATAGCCTATTGCAGTATTGCCTCTGATAACTGTACCATATTACAGTGTATTACCGGTACTGCTGTACTGTGTGTGATGCAGTACTGCAGTACTGTCACCTCATACAGGCCTTTCCTGCCTTATACACTACCGGTAAGCTATTAACTGACTGGGCAGAAGGCTCTCTCTTTAAGAACCAACCAACCAATCAAAATGAAGAATTATCATCCTACCATATATGGGCAAAATAAGGGCGCTATTAAGGCTAATATTGGTTGAAGTTGTTTTTTGTAAACAAACTCATTTTTATATAAATAAAGTGGCCGTTTTTAAATCATTTCCCATATTAATAGAAATATTAAATCGAAATAATAAATTTACTGTTTATTGGCCATTTATTCACAAGAAGCCAATCAAAGAAATAAAATTCCGCTTTCCATATCAAACCCAATATTAATCTAAGACAGATACATACACAAGAAATACATTTACCAAAATATGTGTGTTTTTTTTATTAATAAGAATGACTGATGTATTTCACTATCACTTCTAGTAAAAGTACCTCTTCTTATTTATAAATGGCATTTCTTTTGCCAAAATGACACTCAATATATCAATTCGCCAAGATGGAATTTGCGTCCAGTTTCCCCCTGTCTCTAAATTTGAATAAGCAGGACATGTATTTAACTGCCACTTCTAACAAAAGTGCATCTTCTTATTTAAAATTGGCGATTTTCTTACTAAACTGGCAGTTAAGTTGAATAAAAATAAAGTGGCAGTTTCCAATCTCAAACCTCCAATAAAAATAAAGTGGCAGTTTCCAATCTCAAACCTCCAAAAGTGCTACTTATTTGACAAAGTATAGTTTATTTTTTAAAGGCCCAGTTTACAAATATAAACAGTCACTTTATTTTTATTAAATAAACATGAATTTGAAACATATAAGTATCACTTATCAAAAAAAGTGCCGCTTCCATTTAAACAGCTAGTTTAAATCATAACTGCCACTTCATTCATCATGCGTCAGAATATTATAACATCAACTTTAAATATATAACAGGCACTTTTGCAGAAATCAAAATTTTTCTATTTTATTTTTTTTATTTAAGTTGATGAAAAAAATAAGTGGCACTTATAAAATTACGAACAGCTCGTTTTATATCGGAAGTGGATGTTTTAAAAAAACAGGCAGATACTTTTTTCAGTGTAACTGAGAACGGGAATGTAACTAACTGAGAACGGGAAGGTAACTAACTTGAGAACGGGAAGGTAACTAACTGAGAACGGGAAGGTAACTAACTGAGAACGGGAAGATAACTAACTAACTGAGAACGGGAAGGTAACTAACTGAGAACGGGAAGGTAACTAACGGAGAACGGGAAGGGGAAGGTAACTAACGGAGAACGGGAAGGGGAAGGTAACTAACTAACTGGGAACGGGAAGGTAACTAACTTGAGAACGGGAAGGTAACTAACTGAGAACGGGAAGGTAACTAACTGAGAACGGGAAGGTAACTAACTGAGAACGGGAAGGTAACAAACTGAGAACGGGAAGGTAACTAACTGAGAACGGGAAGGTAACTAACTGAGAACGGGAAGGTTTTAATGTCCTTCTGTACGGATGAATCGTCCCAATTTCTACCGATGAGTCGCTTTACATCGTAGACGGTGTTCTCTGGGTTTCCAGTCAGTTGGTTTTTAGCCGCGTCTCCAACTAATCGCTCACCTTCCTGGGAAAATAAAATAAATTAATTCAACACCAAGTTAAATTTTCTAGACCAACTCTAGACTTATACATCACTCTAGGCCCATATTTTGCCCCCCCCCCCCCCCTTTTGTTGCTAAAACTTGGGTCTCAAACAAAAGTACCTCGTGTGAGGGAGGGAGGGAGAGGTGAGGGGGGGGGGGGGGTGGGGGTGTCAGCAATTAAGTTGCTGGACAGTAGACACAACCAACAACATCACGAAACTAAAGTCTCATGGAAAATTAACTGTGTGATGAAGTCAGAAACTTCTTTGTTATTTTCTTGAGCGTGTGAGTGGGCGCTAAGACCACATTTGTAAAACTCAACACTTTGTTATGGTTGTGCATGACATTTACTTCTACTTATGCTACTTTACCGAACTGGAATTGATACCAATAACGACTAAAATTAATATTATAAACAGACAAACTAACCTGTGTGAAAGCGACGTAGGACGGAGTGATTCTGTTACCCTGGTCGTTAGCAATAATCTCCACTCGTCCATTCTTATAAACGCCAACGCAAGAATAGGTTGTACCTAAATCGATTCCAATAACGGTACCTAATTCTTCCTTCTTCGATGATTCCTCGCCCGCCGAGACGCGGTTTGACGTTCCCACGAGAAGGGAAATAAACAGACACCAAGGAATGAAAGTCTTCATCGTCGATATCGGATATATCATAAATATATAGTTTATTAACTTAACAGAAAATGTAACCAAAACCCTTTAGGATATGAAAGAATTACAAATAGGTGGTCGAAGAACAGCTCAATGACTTGGGCGATTCGATTCTCGAGTTAATGTAACCAGTCAGTCAGTACACAGTAGGTAGCAATTCATCCAAACTTAAACTGAGTTTGTATATAACCGTACGAGTTATTCACTTTAGTTTTTTTTATAAACGAATTTCTAAAAAATAGGAGTAAAGGATGGCTATATTTACTTGAAATACAACTTTATAGCATATATATTTAAATAACATATAGTATTCGGCTACCGGTAGTCTAAAAATATTGAATTCTTGAAAGTGACAAAATCAGCTATTATACCGTATACTATATGCGACGTGGTAATAGCACGGGGTAGTTGTAGTACCACACAGCCACACGGACCAATAGCTAGGTTACAGGTGTTTAAGGTTGATAATATTGCAATATTATTACATCATTCCTCCCTATGTGTCATGTGTCACGTGTGTGTAGCTGTGAAGCAGCAGCCTTCAACCAATGGGAATGAGTAATGTGGTATTAGGATAACCAACCAATCAGTAATCACCAGTCAGCCAGTAATCAAACGGCTGATCTGAATTAACAAAATGGAGCCAAGCAGGAAAGGGAGTGGGGGGGGGGGGGGGGGGGCTGGTCATTTAACTAACAGACCAATGACAAGCAAGAACGTGTAGCGTGACTTAACTCCAGTTTGGCTTACTTCCAGGAAACCTAATTACTATAAATGTCAAGGTCGAAGCTTGAAGGTTAGAAGATCAAGATCGTGAGTTCGCCACACTGTCCGACTGTTTTCACCATGCAACCGATTCGATCGTGGCCTGTCTGTAGAGGTACATAAACGTACTGACAGACCGACGCCGTGGCTAGGCTACTGGCTACCACTTTGAAATTATCAAAGTAAAAGAACTTTCGGTATCAATTAAATAAAAAGAACAATCAAATCAAAGTTAAAGTGATTAGACCTATCAGTTTATTATCATGGAGTGAGAGCAAAACCTACTTGCGTACGCCTACTGCTGTACTGGCAGACTGGCCTACGCACAGACGCAAACCGGCAGACAGATTAGAGCTGAAATACGTTGGAGCAGTAAAACGGTAGGTACCGGGTACCTGCTATGCTGGGCCAAGGGTGCGGTAGCTAAATTGGCTTGTGTAAAGAAATTCCGGCGATTCCGATACTCAACGCGGTACGTTATTACAGTATTAACGGCAGAACGGTGAACGGCATCGATCGGCGGTCAGGCCGGCGTTCGTTTCTAGCTAGCTGGGTGGCTTTGCCCAGCTGCCCAGTTGCACAATGATCTTGATATGTTGGTAGCTCTACCCTATGTGCTATGCCCTACCTACCTGAAACCTGCGTCACAGTCACACTAGTAACAGGAACAGCCGTAACACTTACAGACTTAGGTCATACCTACCGACCTAGGCCAGGCCCTGCCCTACTCACTGTGTCACTGACTGACTGAGACTGACATCTGGCTCTGGACCTACTCAAGCCAGCAAGCTACAGCTAACAAGATTGCACCGCAAGAAGCAAGAGAACAGAACAGGCTGACAGGAGAAAAGTCCAATATCACTAACATTACACATTAAGCTAGGTAAGCACGCGCACGCACAAGCCACTAGGCTGCTAGGTCAGTAGGTGCTAGGGGCCTAACTACAGGCTGACAGGCACAGGACTATCAGTTAGCCAGTTCTGCAGTTAGTCAGTAGGCCTGCTATAACACAGTCAGACAGTACCGGTAACACGCATAACAATGCTCAATTGTCAGATTGTATCTGGGCTGCGGTAAGCTGCTATGCAGCTATGCATGATTGCTACGGTATGTAAGATGGCGCTGGCGCATTACAGTGATGCCAGAGTACCGGTCAGCCGGTACCGTATATAAGATTCAAACTGTACGGAACCGGTCAGCCGGTAGGCCTACCGCTACCGTATTGCCGTGAGCGTGAGCCTATCTGCTATATCACCAAAATCCTCATTCTCATTTCAAACACCCCTACTAGCCAACAGAAATGACAGAATGACATAACATGAGCAACGCAACCGTGTAGCTAGCAAGCCAGTATTGTGCTGGCCCAATAGATTTAGAGCTTAGCAACAATCTCAATTATTCAGCCAATGACGGATTTCCAACAATATAATTCAAATGTATGTGGTCCAATCAGTGATTGACAAATTTCAATAACTGCGATCTATGGAAAGTTGATTGAGATAACTCGCTGGTCGGTAACTGTACTAAAATTATATGTGGTTAGGAAGCGATTTAACACGTGTTATCCATGCGTTTTATACTTCAGTTCACTATTTTGCCTGCCGCTACCGTATGTGTTCTGACAAACTGCCATGTGGGGACTGCAAACTGTGTATTTTCTCTACGTCAATTTAGCTGGTTTGGTTTCGATATTTCTACTTCTCAATCTCGTGATCTTGTCTCCTATCAAAGCAAAAGCAATTTTCCTTACCTTAACCCTATTTGGCCCAGGGCGGGGGATCATTTTATATTTGTTTTGTAATTCATCTGTATCTTTGAGCCAGGTTTGTCTGTGAAAACCGAGATTTCGTGACTTCCTAAAATTTAATCAGACCAAATGCCAATTAAAAATAGCTATGTTAGTTTCCGTGCTGTGGCCCCTTTCTTGCACCCTTCTCTAATTATTTTCGTGCTAAACTTTTCAAAAGTTTTTATGGCTATCTAAAATAAATTTATTCGCGTTATATAGCTTAGCAGTTTTTGGGTGCTGATCACGTCACACGATTATAGAACTCAGATATAACATTCGAGGAAATTTCTGATAATTTTGATGTGCCCCCTGGGGCACGAAGTAAACAAGAAGTGCTAATATGATAATGAAAAATCAACTCCAAGTAAAACTTATTTTATGACTTATTTATTGTAGCGCTGATCACGAATATGACACTGAAATATATCGTACTTTATTGAGTAGGACATTTTTTGTATATGTGTGGCGCGAAAAAGACAATTAAGCACAAATTGGATAATCAAAATTCATTACCCAATCAACCTGATTTTATGACATAAGAGGTTTTCTGGGATGCTGATTATGAATTTGGCACTCAAAAATATCGTATCCGATTCATTGTGGCATTATTGGACAGGTGTCATTGTACAGTAGCACCCCTAATTGGATCCAGAAGTCGAGGAAATCCAGTCACGTGAGTACCTAACTGGTCTAGACTTTGCTGATGACCTAGAAGTACTCTCAGAATCACTAGAGGGAGCCCACCGGTTCCTCAGCTCATTAGAACAGGCTGATTCTATTTTTGTTAACTCCAAGAAGACCAAAATATTCACAGTTAACTGAGACAGTCCTCAGAAAATGTCTGAACTTATGACCATAAGCTCTAAGGGTTATCTGATTGAGCATGTGGATGGCTTCTGCTACTTAGGTTCATGGATCCGGAAGTCAGCTGAATGTGCCCTTACATACCCTTCAGATATATAAGGGGAATGCATGGGCAGCATTCCAGGATTTGGAAGTCAAGTAGGATAAGTTGGAAAGTCGAATATTTAGTGTGGCAATAATATATGATTGAATCCTACTACTATACTACTACTACATACAGTATAATCGGGCCTGCTGCCATGAAACCGCAAATTGAGATGCTATGCCAGCTTGAAAAAACATTTTGTCACCACCATGCAATCAATCCACAATTAAGCAACTTGATTTAGAACTGGAGTTTCCCGCCCCGATGCTATAATAAAAATGTCTTTGATTTGAAATGATTTGAATGAATCAATCCACAATTGGCAAGCCCAATGCCAAGTGCATTAAGAATGCTATGCCGGCTTATCAACAAAGTTGTACCGCCACAACTTTCTTCACTACTTTCGCGAGATTATCCGCATCTTCAAGGCCAGTGTTCTTTAAGAGGCGTCTCGCGAAAGTGATTGACTGTCCATCATAATTATATTCTCCATGGGGCTGCCAAAGCACAAGATTGTGCCCAGGCTGGTCCTCATGTCGAAAACAATGTCCTGCAAAGCGGAGGCGGCTTTATTCTAGTGTCAAGCTTTGGGAACCAATGAGAGTCCTCCAATGTTATATAATGTCTGGGTGGATATGTGTGCAATGTACTTGAGACAGCGAACCCGACGTAGCATTGTTGTGAATGTGCCATCCAGAGATTTGGTGTCCTCAGCAGTTAGAGCCTAGCATGGACTCCCTCCCATAGAGGAGTACTGGAACTACTGCTGCTCTAAATAATCGGACCTTAAGTTTCCGATGAATCCTGTGTTACTTCCAAATACTGGAAAGCCCATTCAAGGCTGCCCATGCCTTTCCCTTACGTATTCGAAGGTCCTCACCTGACTTCGGATCCATGATCCCAGGTAACAGAAGTCATCCACATGCTCAAGCATACCATCTTTTGAGCTTATGCTCATCCGATCGGAGACTTGCTGAGGACTTTCAAAGTTAACTGTCAAAATTTTGATCTTTTTGGAGTTAATAAAAAGACCCACACTAAAAGCAGCCTGTTCTAATGAATGGGCTCCCTCTAGTGATTCTGAGAGTACTCCCAAGTTATCAGCAAAGTTAGGTACTTGGCAGGATTTCCTCGACTTCTGGAGTCAATAGGTGGAGATACCATCACCCCATCATCATTATGATAATCTTTGGACAGGACATGCGTAGAACATAGTCCTCTATGTTCTACGCATCTTTGTTTTAGGGCTGATTCTACTGTAGTCTTGGTCTACTGTATTTGTTAACTCCAAGAACACCAAAATTTTCACAGTTAACTTAGACAGTCCTCAGAAAATGTCTGAATGTATGACCACCATTAGCTCTAAGGGTGGTGTGCTTGAGCTGTTGAGCATGTGGATGGCTTCTGCTACTTTGGTTCATGGATCCGGAAGTCAGCTGAATGTACCCTTACATACCAGAGGCGTAGCGAGGGTGGGGAAGTTCCCCCGAGCGCACTCACCCAGGGTCGCGGAAATGCCAGGTAAATGTCAGGGTATTCTTGTAAAAATAGGACAAATCAGTAAAAAGTCAGGGATTGTGATACAGTACTGTATATACAGGACATGTGTCATAAGCCAAAAATGTAAAAATTTTCTCAGCCTGCTTCGCTCGCCATACAATATATTATAATTACACTATATCAAACTTGTGTATAATAGATTTCAGGATTTGATATAGTATATACTGTTATATATATATAATATTAAAAAAACCGTCATAAATGAAAAGTTAAAATTATTGAGGGGAGGGGGGGGGGGGGGGGGGGCTATCTCGGCTTCATTCCCCCGGGCACCAGAAGGGCTCGCTACGCCTCTGATACATACCCTTCGGATATATAACGAGAATTCATGGGCAGCATTGAATGCTGTGTAGGATTTGGAAGTCACGTAGGTTACGTCGGAAACTTTAGTTTCGACTATTTAGAGCAGCAGTAGAACCTATATGGTAGAAGCTTATATGGGAGCCCATACTGGGATCTAACTGCAGAGGATACCAAATCTCTGGATGGTGCGCCGGGTTTATTGTTTCAAGTACAATCCACACATATGAACAGAGGCCTTCACTTTTCGGCAAGGAGCACAACGGACAACGAGTTCTTATTGTAGAACTGAAATGTAATATAAAATATAGGCACTGATAGAATTTATTATATATAAATGTTTCTAGAAATCATATTAAAATATATTCTAATTTAGTCATGATGCCATGTAAAAGTGGCGCTATGAACACTTATTATTCGGTTTTATTAGTGTTGACGATGTCTTTTATAGAGAAAATTTGATCCTTTGACACCTTGTTAATATTGATTGAGTTTATTTATTAATATGAATACTGATATATAGTCAGAATAAAGGGCAGCAGCGATTGATAAAAGCTAAAACAGATTCGCAAATTAAATATCACGTAAAATACATAAAGTAATAATTAATTAATCAAGTTCTCGTCAGAACCACATTACAGCCATTCAGGCTGTATGTTGAACTTTATAGGATAACTACAGTATAAACTTCTATAAAGCGTTACTTTACTTATTAATCTTGATGATATAAATACTTTATCTATTAAAACGTAAACTAATTGATGTTGAATAAAGTATTTCTGTTTTTATAAACATTCACAGTTCTTTTCATAGTTTCTTTTGCAACGCTACTTTCGGTTGAAATGTTTCTGTATGTTTGAATCCCGATGAAGAGAGAGGCACCTCGTAACAAAGTCTCCTTCCATTGGTCAGTCTCATAGGTAGTCTCAGGCGTCAATATACCTGGTACTCCCAACAGTCTTCTGTAGTACATTAACCTCTCCAGCCACAATTCTAAAATAAACCAATTTCTTATTAATTAGTGTGCCTGCATTTTAACGTGAAAGTATACTTTAATGCCAATGAAGAAAACGAAAACATTAATAATTGATAATAAAACATAAACATAATAAAACACAACGCGTTTCGAATATATTATATGTCTAAAGACAGTGAAACAGTCAGATAGGAGGTGTATATTTTTTGATACCATGTTTTTTTTACAGTTATGTTCAAATATTCCCCGTAGGTACTTATATCTTATACTGTACAGTAGGCCTACTATTGCCTGTTGCGTTACCGTTACTGCCTGACTGTATCAATACATCGATTTATTCGAAACGCGTTGTGATTTATTATGTTTATGTTTTATTATCAATTAATATCTTTTAACTATAATACATCGGAGAAAATTAAATTAAAGCAATTAAATTTATCAAATATATAAAGAAAAATACCTTAAATATGTGATAAATTTACAACGTTTAGTTTATTACACACAGCCACTCAACGAAAAGGCATTCATTAAGGGAAGGTAGTACCCAAACGGATATGGCATTGTTAATTAATTATGATGGTGATACAAAATTCTTTAAAGAATATTTTAGAACATAGAACTCCTTGAATATAGTGCATATAAGTGTGCTTGAATGGCGTGCAATGTACATATGCCAGTTGAAATTGAAAAGCCAGTTGACATGTGACACAGGATGTCTGTAGCTCTGGGATGAGATGAGTACCTTAAGGAATGATGTGATGTACTATTGTGCTACTGATTGGTGTCTGTGGAACGCTCTGTAACACTTTTTAAAACACCTGACCCAGACTTGACTGTTTTTTTACACTACTTGCACTTTTCATTCAATGTCAAACTTTCAAACTGATGGACAAACTGACAGACATACTGCCTAGATTAAGCCAAACACAAATAAAAACCCTAGAAATGAAATCTGCGATCCGGGAAAACCCCATAACGGAAATTATAGTTAGGCGGTTGGATTTATTGTAATTGGACGGAACTAACAGACAGACAGACAGACTGACAAACAGATTGACTGACAAACAGCCTACATTCCACCAAACATAACAATTTACATCGAAAATGAAATCTTCGACCCCTAAAACCCTTTTTAATCAGTTTTTTTTAACCATTTTTAGTCAGTTTATCATCCTTACTGCCGTACATTATTAAGATGACATTCTTTCATATTCACAGATAGTTTGCGCGGGTAGGTTCAAAAAACGACATTTTGTTTTTGTCATTTACACCTATTTAATTTTTGGGTCACTTTTAGTCACTAAAAATGTTTCTCCTCCTTTAATATTTATCAGATTTTAACTTCCTTAGATGGATTTTTGAATTTAGAACATACAGTAGTTTGAGAATATAGTATATTTGAATATAGTTTTCGAGAAATTTCATGACTTCGGGCCATAAAATATGCACAAAAATCAGTTTGAAAAAGAAATTCGAAAATTCCTCCAAGGGTTCTATAAAGGGGTAGTCAGGACACATACTGTACTCATCAAATTTCAGACCAAAAATTCTAAATTGTCAAAATTTCGCGCAATTAGCAATTAGCCAATCGGAAGCGAGTATTTTAAGTGTGTGACCACGGAAATGGAAAGCCCGTTTAATTATCTTTCAGAATATATTTTTTATATATACTGTTTATATGTCCTACTACAGTATCTAATCCAGGTGTATTTTAAGCATTTCCAAAAGGTGGCCAAATCCGACTACCGACTACCCCCCCCCCCCCCCCCCCCCCCCCATATGTTTCAGGCCAACAAACCGTACCCACAAACAATGTAGCAACATTACTAAATATTACTGAACTTACTTTGTCCATGAGCTAGAAATTCTAAATAATCGTCGGAATCAACACTGGAGAACACTAGCCATCCCAAATCCCAACCGACATGCACAATTCTGTATCCTTGCCAATCGAATAGAATCATATCCGTTGGAAAATCTCGGAAATTCGAACCTCCTAAACATTTGAGCAGTGAAGAAATAAGCAAAGTTGTAATTGCAACGAGTAAAGAGGTTTGAGACACCAACCTGCCTGCCATACAGAGATACATTCTCGGTGTCTTAAACCTCGAATGGTAAGTTTATTTTACAGAAAATAATCTTATCTTTTTTATTGGAGCATTCTAGGACTAATCACATCACATGTGTTCTTTTTTATCGGGTAGAATACAAATTTAGGAATCGTCAAATTTTTATAATGAAATTCATATTTTATATCTCTCCAAACCACGTACGCGTTTCGATCTTACCGGATCTCATCTGCGTGGTGTCGAATTCGAACCTGCGACCTCGAGGTAAAAGCCGAGACAACAACCCTAGGTTGCACGTAAAAATGCGCCAATAAAAAAGATAAGATATTTTGGTCAAATAAACGTATCATTCGAGGTTAAAACCCTAGAACAGTTCGTATTTATATGTATAACAATAAACATCTCGAAAACACAGCTTGCCAACACTTTGTTGCCATACCGACCGGGGTACGATCAACAGTGAAATCCGAAAGTTTATTATTTACATTGCTTATAGAAATTGTTTTATTAGCTAATGGATTGTTTATATATTATTATAAATTTCAATACATACTGTACCTTTCGTTTTGTCGTATTTCATAAAAACATTGTCGCAGTGAAAGTCACCTTGTGATAACGTTGTTAATGGGTCATCCACATTCAAATAAGAGTCGTTCGAACAATATGCCAGTAGTTGTTTTGTACATGTGGCTATCCAATCCAAAAACTCACTGTATATAATTCCTTCTGGTTTGTAATATTCCAAACTCAACCTAAAAATTATTATCAAATAAATTATACATTTCCAAACGAATTATTTTACATAATATTTTATTAGGAACTGAAACTTGAGCTTCCACTTCTGGTATTCTTATATTTGTGAATTAGTAATAATTATTAATAATATATATTGAAGTTTAAAATTAGTTTGAGTTCATTGAACTTGACACCAGGGATCCGGGGTAGAATTCTTGTGTATCTGCCATCCAGGGATTCATTTACATGGACATTTCAATATCTTTGAGTAAAAATGAGCCTCGATTAAAGATATTATTTGCATTACTGAATATGTGGGGCGAGCGACGAAAGTAAGAGAGCTTAGCATACAGGTACCACTAACTCAATCGGTATGTCTGTTGTTCTGTTGATCTGTTGTTCTGTCGTTCTGTCGTGTCCAATTTTAAACGTTAATAACTCAGCCAAATGTTAATGAAATTTAACCAAACTTGGTACACATGTAGTCTGGCCAAAGTTTAGAAATTTTCCAAGTTGAATTTGCGTGGGGTCTTCGTGCAGCATCTGTGTAACTGTCTTACGGTTATAATAAATTAATCTACCCAAAAATTATTAGGCTTGGTATCAGCTGGTTGCTAGGAGACTACAGGATTACAGTACGTGTTAACTGTTAACAGTTACAGTGGTACAGAGTTACGGGTACCGTCTTCATGTGAGTGCGGTGGGAAGAGTCCGACTTACGTCGACGACTGGACGAATCGACGAGGATTGCGATTTGGGTTTAGAGGCGGCCCGGACAGCCGGATCCTGGGATCGCCTGGGGGAAATTGTTGAAAGTTGGGCAGACGTGTATCGCACCGGATTACGTTCTCTGCCACGCGAAAGTGTGAGGCGAATTCGTTGTTGTCGAATTGGGTCTGAAGCTGCGGGAATTCTACTGTTCTACGGGAATAAACCGCAGCTGTCCGGTGACTACGGACGGATACTGGGATGAGCAGGTATTTCGATCGAGTTTCTCGTATTCTCGATTTTCTCGAATTCTCGATATTTCCTATAAACCACATGGCTTCGCATATTGAACGTGTGATTGGAAATAAGTTTATGCTACCCTTCCGCCCCTTGGGTGGTAGATGTCGCGGTTATGTATTGGTTGGTAGGAAGGGGGGGGGGGGGGGGGGGGGGGGGGGGGCAGATTAAAAGGGCAGTGATTTTTTATGTCCTTTTATTTGACTTTTTTTGTCATTTTTTTTTAGGAATTATGCATAATGACTTTTGTTGTCCTTTTAATGACTTTTATTGTCCTTTTAATGACTTTTTATGTATGTATTTCTTCAAACTGTCAGACTGCTGATTTCTGGACTGTCAGACAGTTGATTTCACTATGCCTGTGTCAAAACATTCCATGATTCCATGATTTATAGACTATGAGATAGATTTCCATATGCGCCTGTGGTAAAAGACTCTAAATTTAATAGTTCGTGGTTGTTGTCGATAATCGATTACCACATGACGTAGCAAAACACTCATTTTATAGCCAAAAACAATTACCAATTGATGGAAAGGAGCAGGTCAAGGCCGAGTTTTCTAACCAAAACAATAAACAGTCACTTTACCAATTCAGGGAAAGGAGCAGGTTACAGAGACGGGATTTTCTAACCAAAACAATAAACGATCACTTAACTAATTGAGGGAAAGGAGCAGGTTACAGAGGCGGGATTTTCTAACCAAAACAATAAACGATCACTTAACTTATTGAGGGAAAGGAGCAGGTTACAGAGGCGGGCTTTTCTAACCAAAACAATAAACGATCACTTTACCAAATCAGGGAAAGGAGCAGGTTACAGAGGCGGAATTTTCTAACCAAAACAATAAACGATCACTTAACTAATTGAGGGAAAGGAGCAGGTTACAGAGAAGGGATTTTCTAACCAAAACAATAAACGATAACATTACCAATTGAGAGAAAGGAGCAGGTTACAGAAACAATAAACGATAACATTACCAATTGAGGGAAAGGAGCAGGTTACAGAGGCGGGATTTTCTAACCAAAACAATAAACGATCACTTAACTAATTGAGGGAAAGGAGCAGGTTAAGGCCGGATTTTCTAACCAAAACAATAAACAGTCACTTTACCAAATCAGGGAAAGGAGCAGGTTATCCGTAACACTACTCAGACAGTAGTCATGATCCATTATTGATTATAAAACTAATACAGTAATAGGCCTAAATTATGTGAAAGGTATATCCACATTTTCCACAATCCTGCAATCCAGTTTGGCCTATCAATTATTTAAAATTTATTAGCACAACCGGTAGGCCTACCATTACCGTATTTAAATGGTAGGCTACACAGTAGGCCTATAGCAGTACCGGTGCCGGTACCGGTACTAAAATACAGAAATAGATAGATAGATAGATAGATAGATAGATAGATAGATAGATTTATTTATACATTATGTAAAAACAATAACAAATACACCAAACAATGTACCGGTATAAAGGTATTGTCCAACATAACATATAGGATTACCCCTAAAGCTTTGCAGCTTATTTCCAAGGGGGTCCTTTATGTTACTTGGTTACAAATACAATATTACACTACGCTAACCTAAAACCAATATAAAACGTAATTACACTATGTACATGTACAACTTTACCGAGAGCGTGACAATGCCCGACTCAACGATAAAGATGTAATGTACAGAACAATTTATTATAAAACGTAATTACAGTATAAATAGTAAATAATTAATAAACTAATAACTTACTGTAGGACTATTGTACCTATTTTTACATTGCACACGGAGATGAGATTTAACTGCAGATTTAAAAGAAGTTGATTATTTAGGTTTTTAATTTCATTAGGAAGAGCGTTCCAATTTTTTATGCCGTTAAAAAAGAAAGTATCAGATTCAAAGGATTTACAATTCGGGAGGTAGAAGTTTGAAGCACTAGCTCTGGTACTGTAAGAGTGTGTATCGCGTACTCTGTTGAATTTTTGTTTTAGGTAATTGGGACATTTACCATTATACACTTTATGCACATGGTTAAGGCGTAGCTGCTTAACTCTACTATCTAAGTTAAGTAGTCCAGATTCAGAAAAGTCATCTGGAGTTAGGTGGTGCCTATAGTCAAGTAGACAGTACCGACCACCGTTCAAATTGGGTATGACTGCAGTTTTTTTTGCTGAAAGTGTTAACTTGTATAAACCATTTGAAATTATGTTATATTTCACATAGTCCGCATTGAGCAATTTTTTCTAGAACACTATTTATCTTAACGACAGATTTTTTACATAGCAACAATAATGAATTAGCACACAGGGGTATATTTATCTATTTAGACAATGGTCAATCATAAATAAGGAGAAACCAAGCTCGAGAAAATAAAAATGTAAGGAATAAGGATTATGTTTGCAGTTATGAGTTATAAATTTTGTAACATTGCAGTGTTATGGCAAACACTGTTACTGGTAGTGAACTTGTAATACATACAAGGCTCGGTGTGCAATTTGGAGCTCATCACTGTGGCCAAGTAATGCACCGACATACCTGTCTGTCAGGAATATGCTGTCAGCACCCTAACTCTCGCTAGACATGTATCCCCAAGAACTGGTGAAAATATGTTGGAAATATGTTAATTCGAATGTGGACTTTGTGGCCGACGCATTTATGGACAGAATGGCGCAGGTTTATCCTTTTCGAAGTACTGTAGCAGTGGTTACCCAAACTGAGATGTTGTTTCTGTAAGGTGATGTCCGGTATTACCAGTGGACCGTGAAATAAAAGGTGGACTGTCGATGAAACAACTTCTGCATTTGCAGTAATTACTTTTAGTTGAATGTTTGATAATATATTTATTTACACGTTATCACAGTCCTTGTTCGCACACTTGCAATAAAAATTGAAAGCCCAATTTACAAATTGCTCCCACATCCAACCAAAGTTTATAGGCTATAGTAGCGGCTGCCGGCTGCATATTATCTACAGCCGCTCTCCAGAATAATACTTGCGAGCCCGCTCTTCTTATATTCATTCTTGACTGCTGCAGTTTCCTTTAATTCTAAATTTTACATCTGAAATAAATAATACTTTCATTATATTTTGTGCAAGATAATTCGCAATGCTAGGTTAGCTTTGCAGGAATGTTACCCGAAGGTATGACTGGTGTGGTGCTACTCGTATCCCAAGGTTTATTCCCAGTAATTCAACAGGTACTCATTTTATCGACCCCAGTGAATGAAAGAAGGTCGATCAGAATGAGAACCAACCTGTTGAAACTTAGAAAGACACTAAATATTGCTACAATGAACGCCGCACTCTAAAACTGCTTATCAAACATTATTGCAGCTCTGGCAATGGAAAATTACATCGACATCATTTGTATTCAAGAATATCAGATTAGTCATGAGACATTGCCATCAAGTATAATGAATGACATTTGAAATGGACGTTTATAACGTCCATCCACTTCCAGTCTGCAAATTCAGCAGAAAGCAATTCGGTCAAAGTTTCAATTGGTTGAGTATGAATTCTCCTAAGTCCATTTACACTTCTGACACTAAACCCCATCGAATATAAAAATTCCAGGATCATAAACTAATATAATTACAACATTTTTGGTGGGAATCACAAGACAACAGCAATGTGTTGCTACAGTCCAACCAACAATGCATCAGAGACAGAACAAACAGTCAAGGACTAGGCGATTTGAAAGGGCTTATAAAGTCATTGATACCTACAAACACCAGATTCGAAAAGAGTAAGGATGGACATTTAACTGCGAGGCATACAGTAGTCAGCTCGTTCAACCTAATTTGTTCGGACCAGACCAGACTGCAGAGCTCAGACACAGTTTGAGAGCCAGTAAACTCAGGACAAGCAAGCAAATCAACTATAACTGGGAGAAACTCAGAACTGACAATGCAGTAAAGGAAGCTTACACAGTAGAAGTTCAAAACCGCAAGAGAGAAGATGTTAAGATACTCCTACTCCAAAGTAAAAACTGAACAACCAACAGCCGAAAACATCAACAAGGTTGAGAAAGCTAAACAACTAGGCACCTGCCGAACTCCAAAGAAGTATTAAAAGCATGTCCAATTATAAAGCGAGTAGTGGATTAGGTGAAATCCCTGAAGAGGTATGGAAAACTGGAGTGCTAAAAAGACCATTATTGAATGTTTGCAAGCGGATGTTAAAAGGGGAAAAGCCAACACCAATTTGGACTAAAGGTCAACTAAAGCCTCTCCCCAAGAAAGGAGACCTCGGTATACCAACAAACTGTCGTGGGATCTGTCTGCTTGTGGTAGCTGCCAAAATATGCAATAAAATGATTCTATATAGGATTAGGCCTCACTTAGAGAATGTTGCTCTTTTATGTTGCGTTTTATTCACATTTTTTTTTATATAGGCCTATGTTATAAACAAATAAAGTTGAAAAAATATTTCTTTCATAACAAAAAAAATCTGCCATATTTTAAAATAAATAAATAAAATCTGAAATATTTAAAAAAAATACAATAATATTGTATAAATGTTTGGTAACGGCAATATGTTCCAGAACATTTATATGTATCAAAACTTAAAAATAGCTACAAAAAAAGTATTATAAAATGATCAATAATGCTTGATAGGGCCGTGGTGATGGAGACGTTTTAAAATTCTTTTCCAACAACAATTGTAAAGCGAAAATACAAGTCTTTTTAAATATAAGTATTATACAATATTCTATATATTAAAAGGTGGTGTACATTAAGTATATTGGCACCACTGTGGAGTGGGTCACCATTTTAATTTTTTTTTATTGTGTATATTAACCGATATTATAAGTGTACTAAGTTTATTTAAATATTGTTTCCAACTACAACACAATTCTAGAACGTTTATATTCATTTCATATTTTAAAGATTCATTTGTGTTTTTTGACATTATGAGTACAAACATTCAAAGACATTTATATTCGAGACAGTCCACTGATTTAAATATTATAGAAATTTCCCAAAATTTAAAAGATGAGGGGAGTGCGATAACATTTGCACAATCCTGTGGCCTGTTACCCATACCCACTAGTAAAAGTTCTTGCAAACATGTTGGTTGTAGCTACTCTGCCCACATTTTTAGACGTACAAAACACGGAGGTACTTGTCTAATGTGGCGTTGCAAAGGGCCACAAAGACACCAATTATCGGCAAGAAACGGGACGTGGTTTGGTGCATCTAAACTACTAGTATCCCAGATTCTATGGATTACGTTTATGTTTCTTCAAGACATTACTTTGAACACAGCACACCTGATGCTCAATGGAATGATCGGAGGAATCAACGACCATACATTCGTTGATTGGCATAATTTCATTCGGGAACTAATGAATAGTGACATGCATAACGCTGAGCCAATGGGGGGAGTTGGGATGACAGTCCAGATCGACGAATCGATCTTTCGCGGTAAGCGTAAGTATAATCGTGGGAGGAAGCTGCTCGGGGATGTAACAAGAAGGAGAAAGATCTACAATAAACGAGTCAAAAAGATCTACAATAAACGAGTCGGTCAATTCAATACATCGGCAAGGAATTATGGTAAACGGGTAAATGGACCGTGGATTTTCGGAATTGTATGTAAATCCCCAGGTGGCCAAGTGGATGTCCGATTGTTTTATGTTCAACGTCGAAACATGCTGACCTTACGCCCAATAGTGGAAGCCAACGTTAAAGGAGGGACCCTAATCCATAGTGACGAGTGGGCCGCTTACTGTGGTAAGACTGTGGGAATCACTAGCAATACAAGGCCATGGAGGGCCCTCGATGGCAGCGGCAAGTATTTACACGAAAGTGTGAACCATAGTATCAAAGGCAAAGGCCGATTTGTGAACGTTGTCACGGGCGCCCATACGCAGCGGATTGAAGGAATATGGTCCCACGCCAAAACAACGATCATGAGGAAAAAGAGGGGAACGAAGAACTTGTTGCTCGAAAACCATCTCGCCGAGTTTCGTTGGAGGATGCTGCACAAAGTTTCTCCATTTACTGATTTAATCGATTTAATCAAGAAATCATTCCCTACACAGTGACTCAAGCAACATTTCAAATTCACTTATTCTAATAAACAAAACTAATGTTTATAGTGTGTGTAAAAAATAGTAAATATATAATTGTATAAAATTAAAAAATAAATGGTGACCCACTCCACAGTGGTGCCAAGTATATTACCTTTAAAATTGACGTAACAACTTCGATAGAATCGGGTTCCCAAAATAGTTAGGTCTTCAAGCTCACCATCTCCCAAATCCAAAGGAATCTTCAAATTTCCATCAAATTCTTCGTATCGCGGCAATCTTGTTTCGCAAATCAATGGCAAAAGTCCTTTCTCATATTGCTATCGCTGCATTTTTCTTGCGTTTCCAACTTTTGGATTTTTTGGATCTATCGCCTTACATAAGGCGGTAGATCCAGATAAGACAATCTTTCTCAAAACTAAATGTCACTATTAATCACAATAATTTTTAATTATTTTAGTCAAAGCACTCGTTGCCTCCAACTCTCTTTAAGGTTATTTTCATTGCCTAAATGTAACTTATTACTGCAATGTTTTGAATCATAAAAACATAATATTCTAGAATGTTTAATGTTGTTGCTAACACATTCTCTACATAGATTAACATTTTTTTGGAAATTTTGTTATGATTTTATCCTCCAAACAAACGGCAATAAAAAAAATTGCTCAACCTTTCCCAAAGTCTTTATAGCGAAAATTTATTATTATAATGTGGAACAACATCATGCGCAAATAAAATTGCAGTCATACGCTGGAGAACGGTTCGTCAGTAAAATGTACCAAGCGTCTACTCGACTACTAGGTTTGTAGTCTTTAATAAATCGTACTACTTTATTCTAAATAATAGATAATCTAAATAATTCTAAATACCTGCTTTATACCTACATCTGTACATACAATACAGCAAAATAGTGCTATATATACTAATACCGGTACTGATAGCCTGAGAGAACAGCAGTAGAGAAACCGGTAGCATGGAACCTAACATTAGACTTTTGGAGGACATAAAAAATAAAAAAAAAAAGGACAAAAAAAGGATTTAAACGGACAATAAAAATTATTGCGGATTAAAAGGGCTGAACACGTACTGTCCCCCTTTCTTTGATTGAATGTCGGTATGGTTAAATTTCTCAAATACTGATTTTGTGATACAGTCGCTCAATTTTAATTTGTATCTCATAACTGGGCCTCGTCCTGCGCGAAGGCCCCACGAACGTGTTATCAATAATAATAATTAATTAAGTTATTGTTGTAGGTAGGTACTCAAATAAGATGTGACGTTAGTTAATAAATTAATATGAATAATAAAGGTAATAGTTGTCCTGTAACTGTAAAAATTGCTAATATAATAAGAAATGATCTTCTCACTTTTCAGATCACCATTGTTTTAGGCAGAGTTCAATCATAAGTAAGGAAAAATGAACTTCATGAAGGTCTCTTCTGGTTAATGAGTGAATAATATCATACTGGTATGATTATTACTTCAATATCACATTATGTATATATTATATACTATTATGCACATTATATAACATTATATAGACCTTGTATAACCTGAGATATCAGGGCTGGTAATGTAATGGAGAAACAATAATAATGTAGAATTAACCTAGGTACCGGGTTCGAGCCCAAGTAGGATCGGTTGAAATTTTTCGCTATGGAGAGCATTATCATAATGTATTATATCATATATATTTAATGTAGATGAATGTTCATTGATACAATGTTGGAATTGGATTCGATATGATCATGATTAATTCGAGAAACAATTGAATTAGGAATGAATTATATGAATGGAAGCAGGACAATTCGGTCCCATTAATTTTGTGTTTTGGGACTGAATTCCCGGGGACCGAATTGTCCGGATACTGACTAGGGCAATTCGGTCCCAAAACATACCTATTTATGGGACCGAATTGTCCGGGACCGAATTGTCAGTGACCAAATTTAATTGGTACTACAGTATATAATGGTGAATGTTCTAGCAACCCTAATAGATGTTTTTTTACTAGCTAGAATTTTTTTGAAACTAAAAAATTGTTATCGTTTTGTTAACATTTTTAGTACTGTATGGTAGCAGCTACCGGTATATGGTGTTTTTATGGAGCTTTTGAATTATTTACTAGCTAGTAATACTGTAGTATGTGGCATTACTATGTTATGGGTACCGGTACCCACTTTTTGAACATTTATTTGACCATGTTAATTGCTATTATCATGAGGTTTTTTTGTTTTAGAACATAAATGTCAAATTCTGTGAGACGTTAGCTATTGTTTTTTTTATGGTAGCTAGTGTTTTTTTTAGGTAGTTACGTTGTTAGGTTGTTTAAAATTTCATAACCAAATTTTTGGTACAAAAGAAGAATTGTAGTGCCCCTTTTATTTATACAATTTCCATATCATTAATATATTCTCGAAATGACTAATAAAAAGGTTAAAAAATCTAGAAATTTTTTAGATGCTCTGGAAAAGATCAACATAATAATATTATTAAAACACGATAAACTAGTCCTTTAAGCAACGGTAGTGTTCTGACTGAGTATAATAAAAATGTATATAATTTACATTTCTGAATAGTAAAAACTGTATTTTGACATATGCCTATAGTTAGTATAAAAAAAACTAGCTACCGGTAGTGAATAATAACTAGCTAGACCTACCTTGACTATCAAATAAAAATTACTAGCTACCATGAGACTCATAAATTATTCCAGGCAAATATATAATTGAGAATTAAATTATATTTTAAATTTTTTTTAATTTAAATTTTTACTAGCTAATAAATAGTACTAAACACAAAATCAAAAGTACCGGTACTTAGCTTCCATCTTACAGTCAGAAGGTCAAATATTTGTTCTAGAACAAAAAAACTCATAATAAAAGGCATTTTTACAATACAAGATAAAGCAGGTCAAATTTTTTTTTCAATTTTTCAATTATAATTTTTTTCACTAGCTAATAAAAAGTACTAGCTAACACAAAATCAAAATTACTGGCTAAGGCCGCGTTCACACTACTGAGTCAAAGTCAAAGTCAAAAGACAAAATGTAAAACATAATCACAGGAAATTAAATATTTTCTAGAATCCCCTTATGTATTATATTGGGCCTATATAATGTATTATTATTTATTATTGCTAGCTAGCTGTATTTATTTTCTTTTGACTTTGACTTTGACTCGGTAGTGTGAACGCGGCCTAACATCTTCCTGGCAGAAGGTTAAATATTTGTTCTAGAACAAAAAACCTCATGATAAAAGCCGTTTCAATTTGAAAAATATTGGTTAAAAAGTGGGTACCCATAACATAGTAATGCCTAGTATGTATTTAAAATGATTAAAACTGATTTTTTCAATATGTTGCGTGTTGTTGGTTGGTTAACGAGCCTAAATTATTATCCTAGATAATAGCTGGATCTCATTCAGGGACACTTTGCTGAATTTAGATTAAAAAAAACTATACCGCCAAACGATGTTCAGTTTAAACTGCTATAATATCATCACTATTTTTGGTAATTAATATATTCTGCAACAGTTTAGACCTAATTATGAAATATTAATTTTTTCATAAATTTTTATATAATTTCCAAGAAATACTAGCTAGTAAAAAAACACTAGCTAACTTATTAAATAATATATAGTAATGTTCTCGAACACTTACCAATAACAAAAATACAGTATTTTTTACATTTCAAAAATTCTAGCTACCATAAAAATATATCTACTAATGTTCTAGAACATTCACCAATATCAAATAAACTTTAAAAAACGCTCAAACGTTTCTATCAGGAACCGGACAATTCGGTCCTGGGCAATTCGGTCACATTTATTTAGTGTTTTGGGACCGAATTGTACGGCACTGAATTTTCCGGACCAAATTGACCGGGACCGAAATTTCCGGACCGAATTGTCCGGGACCGAATTGTCCTAGATCCTATATGAATGCGTTATTATTTATTATTTGATGGTTGATCGATTATATTGGATGTGATATTTCGAAGTGAAATACTAATTATGCAATATATTTCCCACGTTACCTCCAAGCTTTTCTTTCTTGAATAACAAATTCATCCGAATTCTGCAAAGTAACTAACTTTACGAGTGCTGCGTGACAATCAATCCCAAACTCTTTAATCATCTCAGGTTTAAACTCCTTTACAGCATATCCAATGGCGTGGATTTTCGCCAATTCATCAATAACTAAAGACAAAATCAAATAAAAAGTAATTATTTTATCAATTTGAAAATTCATTTTGAAAACCCATTCTTCTGGCGAAATCTGTGGTAGGCAAAATAATTTTAGTTTTGGTAGCTGGAATTAAATGCAGTCAGATACAGAAAGGGAGCCAGAATGGGAAATTAAACAGTCAAAATTAAACACTCCCCATGAAAGCCAACCCACAAAGAAGGACAGCCAAACTAACTAATGACAATCTGTATAATGAGATGTTTGAAAAGCCTTATCCTTGCGGTTACATATCATATTAATTTTGGAGCGATTATAACGCGATGATGTTGACGCATAGCCAAGCCATGCGTGGCGATCTGTGGCCAAGCTCTGATCATTAAAAACGTTTATTAGTAAAGTCCGTGTTATCAACGAGTGACGTAGAGTTATCAGCGCTCTTACTCAAATATCGAAAATGTAAGATTTAGAAAAATAACCTCCTGTTAAAACAACTAGCTATTGGAATCTGGAACACAAACTTACTGTATATTTAAACTCATTAAAAACTTTACGAAGTGAGAAACTTTCTGCGGAAAATCTCATACCATCGGTGCTGCCAATCACCAAAATGTAAACTGCAACTGACAACTTATTGCTAAAGTACCCACCTTTATTAAATTCTCGTTTTGTAAACCCTATTTCCATCATATGACACTTTTCCTCAAATCCAAGCGACCGGATATCAACCATTAAAATAATGGAGCCTATCTCCGCATCTTTATCGTTTGCGTATATACATGTCGGTATCTTCAGTTTCAGTTCATCTACAGATTCCTAAATTATAAGTATGTTAGTGAGTAAAATATACTGTAGGTTAAAAAACATAAACCTTGAAGAATTTACCATATTTTGAGAAAAGGATAAAAAATTGCTCTGCATAAATAGTGATACCTTAAATAACTGTTAGTAATATGTCATCTACGTGATATATTGTGGAAGCATAATATCGGAGCGTGAGAAATAACAATATTTTATGGTGTGTATTATATGGTATACAAGTGGGTGTGTACCAGTTGATTAGAGGAAGAAGAAGCTGCCCATGGCGCATAAGGGTTGAGTCCTCAGCAAACAGGGTAACCAAGAAATAAGTGCAATTGGGAAGATCGTTTATATGTAATAAGAATAGGATCAGCTCGAGGACCGATCCTTGGAGAATTCCACAAGTAATAGACCTGAGAGAAGAGAGAGATACTTATCTATAGAAAATTGCTGCTGTCGGTTGTGAGAGGTGTCACACGAAAGCCATGTAACGTCAGTTTTTTTAAAAGTATGGGATGATCTAACTTGTTGAAAGCTTTTTTTAAATCAACAAACAGACATGAGCTCTGGCGTCTGTATTTCAAACGAAATCCAAATTGATTGAGAGATAGCCCATTATATTTGTCTATATAAGAAATTAATTGTGAGTAAATTACAGACTCAAAAATTTTGTAAAAAACAGAGAGTAAGGATATGGGACGGCAGTTCGAGGTAAGAAATGGGTCACCACCTTTATGGCCTGGTATGTGTTTCGACACCTCGAGTGAGTGATTATTTGGATTATTACTTGAGTGATAATTTGGAAAATGGCCTCGTCGTATACTTCGGTTAATCAATGTCGCGAGGTGTGAAAAGGTATAAGGAGCAGCAAGAATAGCTAAAGTTAGTGGGAATTCGTCGTTCGAGGAGGAAGTTTCACGGAGTTGCAGAACATTATAATGGATCTTATTAAAGAGTTAGGTCGAGGTTGGCAAATGTGGCGAGTTGGGTCACGGGAAGAGGAGGGGAGTTGGGAAGCTAAGACAGAACCGATGGTAGAAAAAAATAATTAAAATGATTAGCTATGGCAATAGAACTGGACACGTAATAGGTTGAGCCGTCGTGGGAGATCTGGACTGTAGTTGTTTAGGAACTGAGGACTATTAGAGCGATTTAGAAGTGTTAATAGTATATTATTCGAATTAGTAGTAAATTGGGATTCGTAGTATTTCTTTTTCAGCAGTTCTAAGTAAGCTAGTTAATTTGTTGCGACATGATTTAAAGATAGAGTGATTATCACTACTAGGATTTTTTTGTTTTTGTTTGTCATAACATCATATAACATTTTTTTTTACGAATGGCGAACAGTAGTCCACGGGTAAGTCACGGTTTTTTAGCGACAACCTTTTTGGGAATGGGCATGAGAGGGAGGTTATTTTTACAAATAAAATGGAATTCATCGTACAAGCTGCCAAATTTGTTACGGTCTGTAATATCAGAGGAGCATGTAAAAGCTTTTGCGGGATATAACTGGCCCTTTTCTCCGCAATGTACTGTGTAAGGTGTTTTTAGAGGACATAACTAGCGATTTATCCGCTGTGTCTGCATGTGTGCTTTAGCGGACATAAAAAGCCAGTTTTCCCACAATGTGCTCAAATACTCTAAACTACCTAACTCAAATGACGCAATCTACCAACCGATTTGCTGTACGCCTATAGGCTCTTTGTTCTGTTCGATCAACCAATCAGAACAATGATCCACCAATCAGAGCGATTTCGCCTTGTGTTGAATATGGGCTGCAAAAACCCGAATAGTTCGGCATTTAGACATTCGTGGAACCTACAGAATCTGGAACTCGGCCAATGAGAGCTGTTTCTCTTTGTGTTGAAAGATACCTACAACAGCCCAGAGGGATCAGTTGTGTTGGTTTTCCCGAGCCTAGAAGACCGGCTTTGGAATCTCTGTTGTTTCAGGCTTTAGCCCAACATTAGCAGGCTTAATCATAGAAACGTATATCTGTTATCTTAACAAATCAATCATAACATAACTCACCTAATCATATTGTCAACTACAAACACCGCATTTTTACTGCTATTTACTGTCGGTTATTCATTATATCAGTTGATGGAATATTATTATATTTGGAATATCGATAAATAATTATAAAACCCTCAATCTTCTTGATATACTGAAGGTAAGAGAGCCCGGTTACATATAACAATTGCGACTTACATTAAAGTGGTTTTGGATTGAATCTAATGCTATTTCATAGGCACTACATTAGTCGGTTGTTGTTCTCTTTATATGTGACTAAAATTAGTGAAGGTCGGCAGATCGGTGTGCAGCATTGTGCAGTAGTGTGTATGATTGTGACTGATAACAAAGCATCTCCTAAAGAATGCGCTATATACGTGAATCCATAGCCATCCCGTTGTGTCTAGTTTAAGTCATAACTCTGTTTACATATTTAGAGCGCCACGTCCTAAAGGAACTGTTAATATTTCCCGAAAGTGAATAATATTTGTCAGAGATTATATATTACGATCAGTCGAATAATACAGTAGGCCTACACAGCAATAAGGTTAGGCTTCCGAATCCAGTCTCCCGGGTATATCCAGCGGGTGAATGGTCGCGCATAGACTGGCTTCGGCTAATGTAGTGTATCAAATACTCGTCATAGGCTAAATTCGATTTATTATCTAGAAGACATCCAAATTTGGCAGGTTAAACTGCTAAAGGTCTGAAAGCGCGAACAATAACAGATATTGATTTCAGATTGCAGTGTAGGCAATAAATACAGTTTAATATTGTTCTGGTAAGAACAATAACGGTTATTGCTTCTGTATTGCAGTAGGCAATAAAGCTGAAGTACCGGCAACCGGTACCCAGTAGGCCTGACTACCTAACCACTCGGACCGGTACTTACAGCAGTACAGGTACAGCAGTATTATTCGATTTTGATAATTATATACCGGTAGGCCCTAATATTTAATCACGGACTGCAGCCCTGGTTTTTTATTGGGATTTTACTTATTTCTGTCAGTTTTATTTATTTGTAGGCCAATATTGAGCAGAAGACGTGTAAGCCTGCTCAGGTTGTACAGATAATTTGTAGGCTGGACTGTTGTCTGACTGTTGTTAAGTCTGAAGGGACTGTAGTGTGTGTAGAGCGTATGTCCGAAAAAGTACTAGTTGGGAACGTAGGGGCTTCCAGTGCTGTGAGGTAAACCCCCTCGAAAGAATAAGTCGTACTACTCGGTTAGAACGCATACTAGCTAACCATTTCGGAGACTGCATATACTGTAGTTTGTTTAGGCTTGATAGTAGTCTGCCGGCGTTTGGTCTGTATTTTGTTTGTGTAGTCTGTACGGGTAGCGTAATATTTCTTATTTAGATAATTTGTAGGCTGGATTGTTGCCTAGCTGTTGTTAGGTTTGAAGAGATTGCGGTGTGTGTAGAGTGTATATCCGATAAAGTGCCAGTTGGGAATGTAGGGGCTTCCAGTGCTGTGAGGTAAACCCCCTCGAAAGAATAAGTCGTACTACTCGGTTAGAACGCATACTAACTAACCATTTCGGAGTCTGCATATACCGTAGTTTGTTTAGGCTTGATAGTAGTCTGTCAGTATTTGGTCTGCATTTTGTTTGAGTAGTCTGTACGCGTAGCGTAATATTTCTTTTCTTATTCAGAGTTTATGCGATTATTCGCAACATTCATATCCCCAAGTTTATTCCTACAGTAATTGTGCTTGTTATATATACCGTTATAGTTCAATTAACCCCGGTACTACATCAGGGCTGCTGGGTGTAGGTAAAGACTGGTGATTTTGTGCCCCGGTCACTCCAGCAGATACCGTGGTTCTTTTAGCTGTTCAAGTATTTTAACTACTGATTATTGGTTGTATGAGTACTTGTACCTAATTTAGGGTTTAGTGTACAGTGCTTTCCGAAGGTAATTAGTGTATAGGCAGTATATTTGTGTTGTAAAGTGGTTAATAGGCACGTTGGTTCTGGTAGACCGCGGTAATTAACTTCTAGGTAGGAACACTCCGTGATACATAACGTAGTACTTATAGCGATACGGCTATAAGTTGTCAGACGGTGGTATTTTTCCTATCTGGACAACGCAGTATATTTACTACTGCTTTATTATTTTCAAATACTGTAGTATCCTGTCCGTTGTAATAACCAGATATTCTAACCCCTTTGTTAGGCTGGTTTGTAGACTTCTTGTAAAATTACCCTAAAAATTCGTACGTGTAAATTTTTGTGTTTATTTAGAGATTGTAATCTCACCCGAATTGTACGTAATTTGTAGTATTAAGTAACTTAGGTAAATTAGAATTATTTGTTTTAGTGTCCAACAAGTAGCACTTCACTGAGAGCGCACAGCTTCTGTGTAGTGACTCCTTCCCAGAAATAATAACATTTATTTCAAACATTGACAAAACCCATTATACGGGTATATATATTATAAATCAACTCAAACCGATTTATAAATAGTAGGCCTGTCATACAACAATTAGGTCTTAATGTCAGTTGGACTACTGCTTAAATAACGGTAATAAAGTAAGGTAAAGTAACCAAGTAACCCCTAAAATTCAGAAATTCAATTATTCTAAAATAATTGACATACCGGTATTTACAATAGGCTTATCATATTTATTTCTATAAATTTAGGCTGAAGTTATACCGGTATTCTGTAATTAATTCTAGTCCATAATTATACTTATATATACTATAAGTGTAAGCTGTATACCGGTATTCACGATAGGCCTATTATATATTTATATATATTTGTGCCGAAATTATATACCGGTATTCTGTGGCAAACCTAGTCTGTAATAATACTTATATATATACTATAAGCATACCGGTATTCTAATATATTATATATATATCACGCTACACTGAGTAGCAGTATCGGTAATTAATTACTAGGCTAACAGTTGATACTGAATTACTAGACTTGCTTTAACTGTAATATAGCAGTAGGCATTCAACTGTACAAACAAACATGTCCGACACAAAGCAAAACCTGTCAGACAGTCTCTTAGATATAACCATCTGTGACCCAGATAGGAGTGTGGAACGTGTGAGACCGAAGTTCAACTCACCTCCTACTGTAAGAAAGATCATCCCTCCAGTAGTAGTATCAGACCCGAGGCTAGTCCAACACCGTAGGTCTATCATAGGCACTCGAGCTCAAGTCAAGCGAGACCAAGAAGCAGCGGAACAGCAGCAACACTCGAGCCGAGAACTTATTTCTCAGCGGCCCGACAGCTCCAGTAGTGCAGATACTGTAGAGCTGACACCCGAGTGCGGAGCAAAGATGGCAGATGCGGTTTATTCGGATCCCCTTCTCATCCTTCCTGCAGCCGTACTCACTAGGGTATTGATTGCGGTGGAGGAACACCAGATTGATTGGGCGAGAAGTAAGCGATGGACCAAGGATAGTTATGCGGGATATACAAGGGAAGAACTGAAGTCTATTGTCGAGTCGCAATGGAACTTCCCCGGACCCGGACTCCCGTTTGACTTATCGGAAGCTGCCTGGGAAGACATACACAGGATGGGAGTGACAAAGGAAACCAGCGATCCAGCTGTATGGAAGAGGTCAGCAGCCGGATACGTACAGGGATTCTTCAGCTCCATGGAGCGATTAGAGGAACAATTGTTTAGACAACCACAAGGACCTCAAGAGCAGGGAGCGCTGCTTTATCAAGTTCGAGAAAGAATTCTAAGAATCAGACTAATCCTATCGGCCTTTGAGGAGGCTTCGAAAAGAAGACAAGACACGTCGTTGCAAGTTGCCGTAAAGACTTGGTTACAGCGGGTGAGTCTCCAAGTTCAAAGAACTGCCCCGTGGAAATCTCAGTTAGATGAGCGCTCAACCCTTGGAGAATCAACAGACGCTATCTTTTCCCAAGTGGAAAGTGAAGCGACAGCAGAGAAACCGCATAAGAGGGATGCTATTGACATCTATCTGTCAGACTATCAACGCTTTGTAGGTGACGAAGAGTTGAGGAGACGGCTGGATGGACTTAGCCCTAATAGTGAAGGAGCCAAGCTTGTGTTGGACGCAATCGATGCGGATATGAGAGCTGCGAACCAAGCTAAATTTGATGAACGCCTCCGCATCGCTAGAGTCCAAGAAGAACAAGTAAAGAAAAAACGTATAGAAGACAGAAAGACAGCGGCAGTGACAGCAGCAGTAGCAGCGGCAGAAGCGGAAAGAAAAGCGGCAGCATCTCGCCTATCGCTTATCGATCTCGCCTAAGCAGACGCAGAAGAATGTCCCACCATCAGAAATTGCCTGATTTGCCCCTAGCTGTTAGAAGGCAACTAGCTAGCACAGACTTAGGTAGTACAGAACCCACAGACCAAATAATTAAAGTAGAAAGACTCCCTACTATAGTAGATGAGCCTGAAATAATTAGGCCTGTTCTCGAAGCCACCCCTTCGGTGATAGAGACACCTGTACTCCCTGAACCTACCTCTAAATTCCCTCTGCACAGCACTAAGCTACCTGTGCCCAGCAGAACGGCCCATGAGACAGTTCATGTCCTGGACTCCGAGCGAAATATTAATGATTTGTTGCCCGTTGTCCCTCGTCCGCCTGCTACAACGTTGGTGGCTCCCGCTTCGGCGGTCGAGTGGGTGGATGAGAGACGGCGGGGGATGGATCTCCTGCTCGGGCAGATGCAGGAGACTGTTAAGCAGTTCAAGGGCACAGTAAGGGAAAGTAGGTTAGAGTTGCAAGAAGTGCAGCAAAGTATCGCGTTAGAACGCGATAAATTAGTAAATACACAAAAGGGTAACAATGTGTCAACCTGTTAGGTCTGAACTATCTCATGCGCAAGGTGTGGAGCCTACACGCATCTATACTGCTAGTGAAGTAGAAACTCCTATAGTGAACCCTATTAAGTGTAATTATAAACCTGTTGACAATGATATTCCCTATAGACCTGATCATAATCCGAGAAATTTATATACCGATAACTCGATATTAAATAACACGATGGCCCAAGAAAGTTTTACGCGTCAAATGGCTAGAACCGAAGCCCGTCAAGAGGTAAAGGTGGGAGAGATAGTCAAGTTCAATGGAGATGAGATGAAATGGTTACCTTTTAATGAATATTACAAAGATAACATACAGAACTCTGTGCTATCTAGTGGAGAGAAACTTAGATTCCTCATCGAGTGTTTGGAAGGATCTCCCAAGTTAATGGCGTTAAAGTATATTGGACATCCAGATGGATTAAGACAAGTTTGGGATACACTAAACATCAGGTATGGCAATAGGAATAACATAGCTAAATATTTGTATGCAAAATTAGTAGCGCCCCGAAAGTTCATTAGCAGCGGGATAATAGAGTTTTCCGATGAGATTCAAGAGATCTGTAGACAATTAGATTGGCTAGGTAAGTCTCATGAATATCAGAGTTCTATGGTTATTGGAGCCGTGGCTTCTACTTTACCGAAGGGTGGAGTAGGTACACGCTGGGATAAGAAAGTGTTATATATGATGGAACAACAACGACGAGACCCTACCATGGCTGATCTCATGTCATTCTTAGATGGAGAAGTGAAATTACAGCTCCTAAGGCAGTCCAGAGAGAAGACACCGGAAAACAAGGTAAGTGAGAAACCCGTTTCTAGGAGAAAGGTAACACCAGTGTGTTATACCGACGATGGCGAAAGCCAGGCTTCTCAAGGAGAGGACAGCGGGAAAGACACTGAAAGATCTTATTATGTCAATAAAACGCCTAAAGAACAGGTAAGTAAATTCAAGTCTCGAACCAATGACAGGAGAGAACAGGTAAGAAAAACTCCTCCAACGTCTCCTAAGAGAATTCAGTTAAGAAAGCCTGAAGAAAGAACGAGTGTGCACAATGTTACTCAAAATAAGGTAAGTAACATCAAACCGAAATGTGCGCTATGTGACGGGACCCACCGTTTGAATGTGTGTGATGAATTCCTAAGGAAATCATTAAAGGATAGACGGGAAGTCATGTGGGATAAGCGGTTGTGTTATAATTGCCTCAGACAAGGACACCAATGGCGAACCTGTTACTCCGACGCAAGGTGTGCGAAATGCGGTGCAAAACATCATCTCTTATTGCACACTGAATTCGAACGAAACAGCCCGAGTCAGGTAAGTGATTCCGAACTACATGTCCAATTCAGTGATGTGAACGACACTGACCAAGGTTCTGAGATGGAAGGATTCTATACGGATGAATTCTCCGACGAAGATGAATCCTGTTACATGATAAATACCGCAGTATATCGAGCACTTACGTATGAAAAAGACACAGACAGCGACCTCACCCTAACTACTTCTGAACGACAACCATCTTGGAAAGCACCAACTTCCAATGTAGGAATCAGAGAATTTCCAGTAGTGCAGTTAAGGGTCCACGGACCTAAAAGGAGTTATATAGTGAACGCCCTCCTTGACTCCAGTAGCACAGGAACATTCATCGACAAAGAACTAGCCGAAGACATCTTTGCTGGACAACCCAAGTTCCGAACTAAGCTAAATATGTCAGGAATTATGCAGGTTTGGAAATCTACAGTAATAGCGGATTATTATGTAGGTGCGTTGTCCACCCCCCAGGATGAACTAGGAGAACATAGTATAAGGTCAGTAAAAATGGTGGCGATAAATAACTTCGCTACCAGCCAAGTGGAACCTTATAACTGGGATGAGGACGATTTCACCCAGCAGCTTGAAATACCCCGATTCAACACCGATTACCCTGGAGTGCAAATACTCATCGGTCAAAACGCGCATGAAGCGCTCGAGACATTGGAGAAACGGCCTGCTCAACCGCAACCACTACAAGCTTATGCGGGAAGAACTAGAGTGGGTTGGTACTTTACTGGCCCTTCCCGTAGAACTCTCATAGAAAGGTTACCAAAAGAACGGGTATACCAAGTAAGTGAATGGGAAGCGGAGAGCAGTGAGGTAGACGACCCAGCTGAGGGAACACCATACTCCTCAGATAATGACGATATTAACTCCAATGTAGATCAATGGAGACATTGCCCCGAGACGATTAATCTAGCCGAGATCGCTTCCAGAGGAGCAACTCCTCAAGAACTGACAGATACTCCAGACTGGTTAGGTGGACCCGACTTCCTAAGTAAAGGAGATGAATGGCCTCCCCATCTTACCACGGCTGAGATTAGACAAGCCAAGGGAGCGGAGAAAGTCAAGCCTAAAACCCGGACGAGTAAATCAAGGTTATTTAAACCCGTGATAGATCTGTCTGTACTACACATTGCCAGGGACGACACTGTGGATCTAAACTCCCCCACCACGAACCGATCTGTTGTGGAGATCAGAGAGAGAGACTGGAGATCTGGAACACCAGACGTCTCGCCGGGACTCTCACCTCTCCTGCTGGGAGCGATGAACCACTATAGATCCTGGAATCGGCTTTGTAAGGCCGTCGTGTATTTGAAGCGATGTTTCTATCGTCACTATTCCAGGACGAAGAGGAAACCTGAAATTGTCTTCGAGACACAGCAGCTCAATCGCCCAGTTGGTCGTTTATGTTTACTGGAAAGAGACCGAGAACTGTCCGGAAACTATGGAAGGCAAGATACTCTTCCCACGACCACCTCCCTAATCCAACAAACATCTAGGGACTCCCCAACGTAACATCGTCTGGAGTGGGTGTGTGACTATATTATTTATATTTGTTTTTATTATTTTATATTTATGTATGTATTATTATGTAATTTTATTATAATCGTTTTCTTTAATTTTATTTAGTAGAATGTTATTTTAGCGATTATCTAGTAGATTAGTGCAATATATATTCGCGTTTATTACTTAATTACTTATATATTATATATTTAGTGCGATGGCGAGAAATAATTCTTTTCCTCTTTCCTTACTGTCCGTATTACATTATAAATACGTGACTACAGTAAGATGAAATATCCGTACTTATTAAAGTACAATAAAGCTCCTACTATATTCAAGTATTATTGGTAAGTAGAGTATTAGGAATGCAAAATTCAGATCCTTGTGTCTTGGCTAAACCAAGCTCTGGGTAGACCTTGGAAACGACTTGCCTCTTCTCACTGACATTGCTTCGTGCGATATTGCTCTCATACCGTATATTAAATAATACATATAGTAGCGTGATGTCCCTTTAACAGTAGCGTACAACGCAAATAAATCTGTTAAACCCTTTGACCATCTGTAATTCTAGTCGATTAAGATATCGCGGCACCCACCGATATACTTGAAAGACAAAATTCTAGAATCAATGGTTAACGTCCCCAGACAAGTTCTGGAATAAACTGGTGCCCATCCTAAATATTAACTATTAATATTTATAAAATCTGTCAAATTTTAGATCCTTTAAAATTCTAGTCTATTAAGATATCGTAGCACTTACCGATATTCTTAAAAAGATCAATTTCCTAGAATCAAGGATCCCAGTCCCCAGACATGTTCTGGAATAAAATTGTGTCTATTTAATATTAAATAATAAAATTTACGGGAATAAATTTAAATTCATATTTTAATGAATTTGATAAATTGTCATTTTTATACAATTTATAACATTCCCAAAATTTCATAAATTAATAGATCATGGGAGCGGAGATTCACCCTATTAAGTATATTAGTGTGCGAGAATCTCCAATATATAGTCAATAGCCGATAAAATTCATAAAATCATGTATAAAGATAAATATTGACAATTAAAGAATTACTATTAAATAGCATCCCAGATCTGTATGCATGAGAATTACCCTAATTCTACCGCTAGCTTTCCATAATGTCACCATGGCAACAACCACGCTAGAATTAGAAGTGAGTTAAAAGAACAATAAAGCTTGCCCATTGAATAGCATAAGGAATAAATAGCACACTGCTAGTATCCCAGGATACCCTATAATAACGTGGCATTCTGGAAGGCACTGACTAACGGACAAATGGCCCGAATGTGTACAATTTGTGACAGTTGTGTGGAATTTGTGCGTTTATAGGTGAATGTTACTACTAAAGTGTGTTTACAGTAGCGAGTCGCAATTGTGAAAGTAGCCCTAACTCTCCAGTAAGAACCTGAAGTAAATCTAAGCCTTTGGGACGGACGGTGGAGTGACTCGCGCTGGTTGTTGTGGTCGTTGTGCAGCTACGACGTTGGCGACAGGCACATCGGCGAAAGTACACCAGCGCTGAGGATCTTGCGCTGTCCGGGGGCCGAGAGGGGTAGGCAGCGACGCCCGCTAGCCTAAATATAAACTCATTATAATATTGATAAACTCATATAGCAGATATGACTGAGTTGATAGAAGATGATCTTCGTATCAGGGAGCGATATACTCTACCTTTACAAGCGTTTGTTGATAGCTTGATACGCAGCGACGCTGGTCCAACTACTACGGAGGACGATGGTCGTTATATCGAACCGCCAATGTCCCAGGAGCAACTTACGCATGAATTGGACTATAGAAAATTCACCGCTCGCTATACGCATTGTAATGGTATTTATATGGACTTCTTAACTACTAGTCATCCTATCGATTTACACGATACGGACGATGTCGACACCGAAAGGGAAATGGTACTGTTTTGAGTATCCTACCCAGCGGAGTCGGAACGATAAACTGAAAATCGAATGTAAAAATTATATTCGAAATTGACTCGAAAGAGAAGACGTTAAAGAACCGGATAAACGCAGTAACTCTAACGTATATTTGGAATTCTTGAGAGAAATGTTGTAACACCGAATAAATATCACCCGCGTTTCCCCTACAATACATGCGTCTTTGGTATTATTGCGATGAATGCCCAAGACCCAACCAACAAACGGAAAGACATAAACATCCACGGAGACGTTGCTTTAAACACAGTTTTACTCGCTATATTTACGGGAGTTTCGAGCGAAACTTGTTCGATGTATCACCTACGCTCGCTCGATTCAAACGATCCTTAAATAAACCTATGATCAGAGTTCCGGAATACTCGGTCAGACCTCCTCATTCCCTAGTTAGACCTCAGACTCTTGATCCTAATAGTATCACGGATCCTCCCGAACTGTACTCACTGTTCAAAGATCTAGTGTTACCCGAACAGTTAGTCGGTGGCACTCCGGTTGTGGGCGCCCTAAATATTCACCCATCTTACTTAGTCGGATTGGGACGCGGACAGCTAATATCGCCATTCAACCGTATCATCGTCCCTGTTTAACCCGATACAACCTGTCACCGAAGCGGAGGAAAGAGTTGTACGAAACGCGTTGGACACTATTCGTCAAAAGATCGGAAAATGAACCTACAATTGTTTAGAGAAACGTAAATTGCAGCAGCAAGTCCAAGTGGTAAACGAATTAATTTTATCTCAGTTCGATCAGGAAATTCAGAATCTCTAAGAAGATATCGAACTTCGTCGACCCTATTCTCTGCAAGAGTTTTGGACGAACGCATCCAACAATAAGCGGAGGAAAATCAGCTCGAGGAGAAGCATATCGAAATGGACGAGACATCGACCGTAACCCTAAACCTTCTGATGCAATTGTATTGCACCCTTCACCCAGGAGTTACAGCCCTCCTAGTAAAGTGGCTCGCCCCAAAGAGAAAAGGACTCTTGCTAGCCTCAAAAAAACTGCGTAAATGCCGTCCGCGCAAGAAAGACTAGCTGTTTAGAGTATTTTTATATTTTAGAAACTGTGATTTTTTTATATTTTATAGAATTAAATCCCATTTTCTGGGAGCGGTGTAAAAGCTTTTGTGGGATATAACTGGCCCTTTTCTCCGCAATGTACTGTGTAAGGTGTTTTTAGAGGACATAACTAGCGATTTATCCGCTGTGTCTGCATGTGTGCTTTAGCGGACATAAAAAGCCAGTTTTCCCACAATGCGCTCAAATACTCTAAACTACCTAACTCAAATGACGCAATCTACCAACCGATTTGCTGTACGCCTATAGGCTCTTTGTTCTGTTCGATCAACCAATCAGAACAATGATCCACCAATCAGAGCGATTTCGCCTTGTGTTGAATATGGGCTGCAAAAACCCGAATAGTTCGGCATTTAGACATTCGTAGAACCTACAGAATCTGGAACTCGGCCAATGAGAGCTGTTTCTCTTTGTGTTGAAAGATACCTACAACAGCCCAGAGGGATCAGTTGTGTTGGTTTTCCCGAGCCTAGAAGACCGGCTTTGGAATCTCTGTTGTTTCAGGCTTTAGCCCAACATTAGTAGGCTTAATCATAGAAACGTATATATGTTATCTTAACAAATCAATCATAACATAACTCACCTAATCATATTGTCAACTACAAACACCGCATTTTTACTGCTATTTACTGTCGGTTATTCATTATATCAGTTGATGGAATATTATTATATTTGGAATATCGATAAATAATTATAAAACCCTCAATCTTCTTGATATACTGAAGGTAAGAGAGACCGGTTACATATAACAATTGCGACTTACATTAAAGTGGTTTTGGATTGAATCTAATGCTATTTCATAGGCACTACATGAGTCGGTTGTTGTTCTCTTTATATGTGACTAAAATTAGTGAAGGTCGGCAGATCGGTGTGCAGCATTGTGCAGTAGTGTGTATGATTGTGACTGATAACAAAGCATCTCCTAAAGAAAGCGCTATATACGTGAATCCATAGCCATCCCGTTGTGTCTAGTTTAAGTCATAACTCTGTTTACATATTTAGAGCGCCACGTCCTAAAGGAACTGTTAATATTTCCCGAAAGTGAATAATATTTGTCAGAGATTATATATTACGATCAGTCGAATAATACAGTAGGCCTACACAGCAATAAGGTTAGGCTTCCGAATCCAGTCTCCCGGGTATATCCAGCGGGTGAATGGTCGCGCATAGACTGGCTTCGGCTAATGTAGTGTATCAAATACTCGTCATAGGCTAAAGTCGATTTATTATCTAGAAGACATCCAAATTTGGCAGGTTAAACTGCTAAAGGTCTGAAAGCGCGAACAGAGCAATATTGCCATGAATACCACCCATCAATGCATCTAATTATTTGTTTAGCAATAATATCTCCGGGAATATTATTAGCATCGCTGCTATTATTATTTTCTTGTTTACTAACATTTCTAACATGGTCTTTAATAAGCTGCTCCAAAAGTTGCAGAACAACATTATAGAACCTTGCCTCAAGAACGTCGATACGTATTTCTTTAGCAACACCTTCGAGAGCATCTTCACCCGGCATACGTTTAGCTATCATATCAAGTTGAATTGGGGTATCAGATAACTCATCCTTGTAAATAACTCTGATCTCCAGGACTTCACTCATCCATCCGCGACTTGTTGCCAATGGCCTCAACCGAACAGATTGAATATTTATAGATTTCCTGTAGAATGTTTGTAAAACATTTTGTATCCATTGAACTGGTATATTGTCTTCGGATTCATTTACTAATATTTCAGATGCCATTATGTGTAATTAATGTTGCTTCTCAGTGACAGTAGTGTGCAGTGTCAGACTATTGTACTTCAGACCTGTAGTTGAAGAATAAAGTCAACCCTCACAGATGATTCCATACATGTCCATACATTACTTGTACATAAATGGGTAGGATGTCAAAAATTCGGTAATCTACTCGGTAACCGGGCCTCTATGTATGAACCAGAATGGTTTCTTAAGCCTATTTTGGCAGTAATAACGATATACTACATACATATTAATATATTACAACATATTACAACACATACTGTATATGTATAGATCTATAGTTACAAGTGTTATTATATTGAAAAATATCGAGAAATGAAAAATATCGCGAGTAAAAATATCGCGTGTTGAAAAATTCAAAAATATCGCGGCTTAAAATTTATTGAGTAAAAATATCGAGAGTAAAAATATCGCGAGTAAAAATATCAAGAGTAAAAATATCAAGAGTAAAAATATCGAGAGTAATTTTTACTCGCGATATTTTTAACACTTGCGTTATTTTTCAAGACCCGATGAGTGTCAATTAGCTCTAAGCGGCGCAGAGCCGTACAAGGCATAAGGTTTCATTAATTGACACCTCTTTCATAATTTATCTTATTTCTCTTAATTTTAATTAATTAATTTAACTATAACATTGCTTGTATTGTATCCCTATCATAGGTGACTATTAGATTATTTATGTCTATTGTTTTAATTCAATTAATTGTACTGTTTTCGAAAAGAATTTTTAGATTTGTGGGTTCAACTCGGTTAGCAATAACTCACTTCATATAAAGTACACGTTCGCACGAAGTGAGCAAAGCCTTTAGCATATGGATGCCATTAACGAGTTGTCTGCCGTTAGTCAGAAGTCTTCAACACAATACTCGTCCTCCTCTTGTGCCTCGTTGCGTTCGTTCGTTTTTGACGAAACTTCAGATTCTTTCTAAACTTTTGTCGGACTACATACATACCAAGTTTCGTTTGATTTCATCAAAGAATAACCGAGTTATTAGCGATCAAAAATTTACGACAGACGACGACGACAGACGCAGACGACGACGACAGACGGCGGCGACAGACGACGACGACAGACGGCGGCGCCAGACAACTCGTTAATGGCACCCATATGCTGAGGCTTCGCTCACTTCGTGGCTCGCCCCACATACAGTATAGTATATCGATAGGTTACTTAGGCCCCTACTGTTCATTTATTTATGTTTTATTATTTTGTCAAGCTATATCTTGTTAATCTATATTAATTTTCTTTGTAATAACTGAGGTTTTCGAGGACGCTGATTCCAATGGTGCTACTCTCGAAACATTCTAACCTAAAATAAATTGCTTAGGTCCGCGAGGCTCGCGAGTAATATAGGCCATACAGTAGCTTCATAATAGTGCTAATTTGGTCATAAAAGTTAAAACATGCTTCTAGCCCTAAACGAGCACCGTAACGTTATTCAATACAGCAACATATGGGGTATTTTTATACCCCACCTTACCTAACTAAGTTTTTTTTTCAAATTAATGGCCCATAAAATTTTTCATATACAAAATGTTATGGGATTGGCCCACACAATCGGTAGATTACAAGTTTTTTGGAAGATAATATCAAGCTGGACATACATATGAGAGGAAAATGGGAGAAAGGAAAATAAAATATTTATTTATAAATATTTATTTATTTATTTGTACTTCCTTCCTGACTCTCACATACTTGATGCCGGTAGGTCCTCTGTTAGAGATAGGATATGCAACTTAAGACTGCCTGTTCAATATAGTGGTTTAGATGGGAGACTAAGAGTCAGGGACAAGTGGCTGAACTGGTTAGGGCTACTGATGAGGCAAGATATGCCGAAACTTACGTATAGCGCTGATACTTGGAAGTTCGACCAAGGAATTTCCACAAAAATACTATTAAATGCAAAAGTTAACATATCCGTCCATGACCTACTATAAATACGATCCGCCAAGCTGCTGCAAAGCCCCAAAATTTAGTGGGCCAGTTGTTTATCTTAGATACAACTCCTGAAACAATAGGTCTAGCGCGTCGAAAGTACTTGTCCCTAACTAAAATTATGTCCTCTTTCAGATGAGACAAATAAAAATTTAATAGCTCCAGTATTTTTCGAGATATGAGGAGTTCCTGGCACCCATAGTAGGTCATGATCCTTCCTCCTTATAAATACAACAGCACTAACAAGTTTCGTGATTGATATCTTCATAGGATTGATATTGGGCATATCAAATAGACGGACATACACTTATTATTAATAAGTGAAATTAATTATAAGTCAAATATACATAAGTAATAAGAAATAAGTCAAATTAATTATTTTCGCCCTAGTCCTAACCTCTTTCACACCGACAAAATTGTCATATATTTTCTTATAGAATATAGGCTTAGCTTTCGTGCAGTTTATTAACGGTATCATTTAGTGTATGGCGGTTAGGTTTTAGGGTTAGGGTTGCGATACATACCTGTATATGGAGCATGTTATGTTATTTTTGTTTGTGTTTTTTGTTTGTTTTGTTTTGTTTTCCTTGATGGCCTTAGGGTCTGGAAAGTATTTTGGGCTAAATGTCCTGATTCTATATTTTTGTGTAGTTTAAGGGGTGTAAGACTCTTGTGTTTACTTTTAAGTTAATATACATAAAAAAACCCTGTTAGTCAGTATGTCGGTACATTCAATTATCACATGCACTTATTATGTATAATATTTATAATATTTATTATATTATATTTAAAAACTAGAATAGACTAAGAATATACGTAACTGGTAACACGTTCGTTCGTAACGTGCAGCACGCAAACTTGAGCAAGTTCGAAACAAGTTCGATTTGCTCTGAGGTAAAAAGTTCGAGAGGTATTTGCCCGTAAATTTAAAAAATATTGGAACTTTTCCTCTCGTCTGCCCATACAAAATTTGGTTGAAAATGGTTAAAATCTTCAAAAGTTATTTACGAATGAAATTTTCATTACAGACAGACAGACGGACATGAAATTTTGTTTCTCCATCATTGTTGCACAAGTATATGATTTTTAAGTTATAACAAAAAGAACTACTTTATGTACCCTTACCCGACGGTAATGAATTAAATAATGCTCTATACTGAAAGACAGCAAGTCTGAGTTTTATGTCAACTGTATATCAACGTTGTACTTCTTTATACTTTCAACTCGCCTATTGCACAACTCATCGGTCTAATTCCAGGAATATACAAGAACTGCACCATATGCGCAACACAACACATAACAGCTGCCCCTCTCTAGTACTGTATTACGTCCTAAGGGCTGTATTATTGCATTTCTTTGGGGCTGAGACCTAATATGATATCTAGCAAGAAATATTTTATAACTACGCATAAGATGCAGTTATTATTTCCTGTTTGTTGCCTGGCACACTACAATGACTACCGGGGATCTGTATGTAGCCAGCATATGGGACAGGACATTCCCTCCCCTTCCACTACAATATACTCCTGCAACCGTATGCAATATTCTGAAGTAAAAGATGCTAACTAAATGTCGTTCTTGCCCAGATGACTTACTTATAACTTTTACCTTATAGTTAGTGTCCGTTTTTTTATAATGACAAAATATTCGATTTAGTTTTCAGATTAAGTTTATTTGAGATTGGCGATTTTGAGTAAGATGTTTCCTTGTTGTCTCCATGGAAATATATCGCCTCTGGTCTAATTTAATGAATAAGTTCGATCATCCGTTTGGAATGTGATAATGCTAGAAATCTGTTGGTTGTATGTACTTGCATGTATCCAAGTTAGTCCACTCAATATAGGCGAAAAAATGGCTCAATCTCGGAAATATTTCTTTACAATACAATACACCCCATAGTCGGGGTAAACATAACGGCGTATATTCAAATTTTCTTTATTAATAAACCACAAATATAAAACGAATGTGAATAATGAAATGTACTGTATGTCCATAGTATTATTATGAGAGTTATAAAGGTTGAAGTTAAATGGATGCGAGAACAGACAGGGGTGGGCAATGTAAGCAATGGAGATAGTTAGTAGTGGTAGGCCTACAGTATCTATAAGAGCAAGATAGGTTGCAGAAACGGCAAAGGCAGCTGTCTGAGAGCGGATGAAAAGGCATCGGATTGAGACAGACTTTAAAGTGATACCCGTAAGAAGTGCATCGTGTAACAACATGTCTGTTGGGTTGATTGGGGCGGGGCTTTTCCAGTTACTTGATGTGAATGCAGATCCGTTAGTATACTTATCACTATATTTAAATTAAATACTTATTTTTCACATGTTTAGGGATTTTGACAAGTCTGAGACCGACTACCTAGAATTGGGGAAATTTAAGAAAAATCTATTACACACTCAGAAAGAGGAAATGAGATCCTTTTAGGCTTCCCGATTCTCCAACTACTAGTACTACTGTAGGTCGAGCGAACTCAGACAGTGGAAATGAGATCCTGCCAGGCTTCCCGATTCTCCATAGTTGTCGCAATTTCGTTTTTCCCAAGTTCAGTATCCATTTCAAGTTGATCTATATATGTTATGGCCGGTCGTCCAGGGTACGCTTTCTATGTGTTGGTTGCAAGAAAAGTAGATTTTGTATGACCTCGTCTTTACTTCGCCAGCAGTGCCCACTGAATCTTAATCTGCATTCACGGAGGGTGGTTGATACAGGTGGTATTGTACCATAAAGCTCGGCGTTTGTCATGTGTTGTCTCTAGCTGATGTTTAGGGCTGCCCTTAGTAGTCTTGTGTAGCAACAATAAATTCGTTGTTCAAGTGATTTAGTCAGTGTCCAGGTCTCACCCCCGTATAAAAATACACTTTCCACTATGGCTCGAAAGAACTTAGTCTTCAGGTGCCTGGAGAGATCTGATTTCCAGATGGCATCCATTTTTGAAAGAGCTACCCATGCCTCTGCGTTCCTAACTTTACTAAAGTTGCATCAACAGCTCAACTCCAATTCATTTAATTATTATCACCTGGCAGAAATACTCGAGAAGATTATTTGTTGTACATTTCTCCTGTTTCACTCTAGCATACTTGAGGCCGGTAGGGCGGTAGGTCCGCTGTTAGAGATAAGATATGCACCTTAAGACTGCGTGTTCAATAGAGTGGTTTATATAGGAGAGTAAGTGTCAGGGGCAAGTGGCTGAACTGGTTAGCGCTACAACTGATGAGTCCTGAGATGCCGAAACGTACATATGGTTATCTGTTTAGCGCTGGTTCAACCCCCGTTGTTGACGTGCTTCCTAATTTTTTCCACTTTTTTTCCAATACCATAATATTACATAAATAAATAAGGGCTGTCTAATTAAAAATCAACTCTTGAGTTACGCGCAAGTGAAACTGGCGGTTATATAAAATTGATTTGAGGTCAAATTGTTACTTCCGGGAGTAGCGCCGTTGGAAACAACGTTCAGAATTCATTATAGCTGCTAAACAAGATTTGTTATTTAGGCGAGCCTCGCGGACCTCGCGGACGGATTTATTTTAGGTTATAATGTCTCGAGATTAGCACCATTGGAATCAGCGGCCTCGAAAACCTCAGTTATTACAAAGAAAATTAATATAGATTAGCAAGATATAGCTTGACAAAATAATAAAACATATATAATGATTTAAGTGGTCTGACATCCATAGTTGATTTAATTTCGTACGTGTTAAAACGGAACAATGGATGGGGAGAAAAATAGAAAAATAATTTGTTTTGCTATATTTCGGACACCTTACGATAGACCGTCGTCTACCGTAAGAAATCTGTTGTTCTTTTGTGTGATTAAATTAAAGCCTGACGACGTTCTACCGTGAGATGTCCGAAATATAGCAAAACAAATTGTTTTTCTATCCATCCATCCATTGTTCCGTTTTAACACGTACGAAAAATAAATAAATGATTACCAAAGTACTTAAGTCAGTACAAGTCAAACAGTCAGTAACCTATCGATGTATATGAACCGAGTTATTGGTAACTGAGTTAAACCCACAAATCTAAAAGTAGTTTTCGAAAACAGTACAATTGATTGAATAAAAACAATACAAAGAAATATTTTAATAGTCACATATATGATAAGGGATACAACCAATGCCATAGTTAAAATAATTAATTAAAGTAGGGCCGATAATAAGAGTAATTAGGAAAGAGGTGTCAATTAATGACACCTTGTTTGCACGGCTCTGCGACGCCTAGACACCCTACGGGTACCATAACGTCAATTAGTGTAATCAATTAAACCCCAATGCAGAGTCATTAGGGTTTAAATGTACTAATTAATTGATGACACATGTCAATTAGGGTCTAATTACCCTAACTAGCAGGTGTCACCCAGACAGTCTGGCGGCGCCAGTGACACACATAGGGTGTCATATGAGACCCTGGGTGTCAAGGGGGTCTAAGCGTCGCAGAGCCGTGCAAGATACTACTACTTTGGCCTCTATTGCAACAGCTGGCAGTTATACTGTAAAACAAACTGTAGACCTTCTGTAGTAGCCTCAATGACTCAAAAAACAATGCCAAATGCAATATTGTTCACCTACAGAATGTAATGTTGTATCGGATTACAATGGTAATGCAGTTTATTTAAAAATGTGATTAAAAATGTATGTAAACCGAGAAATTATATTGTACTGTAAAGTTGCGAATCTGGGTGGAGCTGTAATTTCTCAGTTACGGTATCTTAACTATTCGCCGCGGTGTGTTTGTAGTCAACAACCTCAAGAAAGAAAGGTCAAACTGAATTATACAATACTGTGGCCACGATTGTTATCAGTTTCTTAAGAAACTGAATGGATAGAGTCGGATTAATCAAACACTTTATAATGCAGAATAGGTCATTCTTATTGAATTAACAGTTTGCGGTAAATATTGCAAGTTAGTAACATCAAGTAATAACATCAGACTCTTTATTTCACCTGGCCTTCAGCCTTCATTCCTTTTAGTATTATCAACGCGGCGACATCGATCTATCCGGTCGGGATCCTTTGCCAACCAGGATCCCGTCACAAAAATATTTGAGGTGGAATTTCTTAAATTTTATTACATTCGAAGTAGAAAAGTTTTGCACGTAATTTTTGAGCCAAACTCATTTACACACCCAAAAGTTATTGTAACTTTAGTGTCTGTAAGGCGTTTATTAGACTATTAAATTATTTAACACTGAGTTAGGCAGCATCAGGAGTTTAAGAATACAGAAATTGGAATCGCAGTAACTTTGCAGAAACAATATCGTGTAATACAGTACTACAGTTGAATTCATTTTGTAACACTATATCGCTATCAATAATTAAAGAATTGAGCAACAAAAAGTACCAATTTAAGAATAAAATCACGTATTACATGGGAAAAAATCGTAGAACATTTTTTCCAATATTCTCTCGACCCTTTATTAAAATGTCTCGAGAATAATGAATAAGAGTTCTACTTTTTTTTCAATGTAATAAATAATTATGAATAATACTATAATAATACATAAATAATTAAACTGTGAGGATCGTCACTGTGTTTGGACATATATGCTGATGTCTTCCTATGATCAAATTTTTCGCCCAGAAAAGAACAAGGCCCCATCTAACACCAATCGCTAAACTTCCTTGGTACTTGTCCCTGATTTCACAGTTCTTTTTCCCTTCGCCTTCTCTTTCATGCAGCGATCCCTAATTCCACCCCCCTTGCTCAATTTAGCCTTTAAAACTTCCCAGCTCCATGACCAACCAAGTTTATCTTTAAGTTTTTGAGCTTGTTGTGCCCAAACTTGATCCTTAGCGCGGCAGTTTTTAAAGTTTTTTTAAAGATTGGTCCCAGAGTATTGGATAGCTCTGTATTTCTACAACAAACGGTTCCCATGGCAGGGGCAGCCAAGAATCATCGCACTTTTCCTTAAGTATATTTATCGAAATGTGGTACCTATCTGTGTATCCCTATGACTTTGTATTGCTAATTGCTGTATGTATTGCACAATGTACAAAATAGGCCTAATACCACTATTATAGTTTACAAAAAGAAAATAGGAAAATACACACCATGCAATAATATAACATTCCCCCTGTTGTGGTGTACATAATTGGACCAATCACGAGTCTAGAATGTCAGTTCACATGAAAGAAAAATATATTTACGATAAACTGCATTCCATCGCCTACGCGTAACCTAGACATAGGTTCCCGCGTAGCCTACACCTACGCGGAAAAATCTTATACTTATATTAACAGAAAATTCTCACATTAAAGTTAAAGTTTTATCGTGAAGCTTGCAGTTTCAGAGTTTAGTCGGAATCGTTCATACAGTAGTCTAAGTCTAGTACCATTACAATCCGTGTATTTCAATTGATATAATTCAGCCCAGCAGCAAGCACAGTTTGTTGTACAGCAGGTACAACAAACTGTGCTTGCTGCTGGGCTGAATTATATCATTTTTGCAATTTAAAAATCCCGCTCGGGTTAACATAGCAACGGACATATTTGAATAATTATGATGTTCCATTTCGAATTTTCGCCCAACAAACAGACATATATACCGAACCATTGTTTTCTGCATCAATATTTTATAAATCTAGGTGTTTCTAGATGTTTCTGGCATTAAAAATAGGTGTTTCAAGCTGTTTCCAGGCTGCAGGCAGCGAGGTGTTTACGATTTTTAGTACCCGGTACGGTACTGCTGTACTGTAGTACGTACGTACCGGTACCGTTATCTCACCCTATCAACATATGCCTGTATGCCGGATCAGCTAAATTCCAACTATCCTAAACGGTATCAATGAAAATGGTAATCTTGTTTGTTGTGTTTCGTTATTTTTATGTTTATGTCTATATGTCAATGTCATTGTACTCCATCTCCAGGGGAAAATCGACGCAAATAACAGCTGATTACTCCCAAAAATAAAACTGTAACTTGTTCTATATTGACTTCAGTTTATTGTTTTGTTTAGAATAACGTGCCACAGTAGCCTGCTCTTTTCCCTAAATTGAGAATTTAACATTCAGGCGGGATATTAATTCGCCAAGACGGGATTTGCGTCCAGTTCCCCCCCACACCCCCCTGTCTCAATTTTTCACACACACACACCACAATGAATGTAATAACAATAATTAAGATAGGTAACTAAATATTTTTAAGTAGTTAAGCCTGTAAGCCTAAGCATTATGCGTGAGGGTCAGTGGTGGCTAACACAGGAGATTCTATTACTGTATTATTTCAACTATCGTACACAACATAAACACAGTACCGGTACGCTACGCTACAACTAATTGAAATATATGAGGAAAATGTAAGAATTAAGAATAGCCAAATAGTATTATTATTATATTGTACTTGTACACTTTATTTGTTTATTGCGTTTTGATTAATTGAATAGGCTAGTTTATAGTGTTTTGTTGATATAGCCCTATTGTTTATGCCTGTATTGTTAATGAATTATTCATATTAACGCCTATAAAGCAGGAAAGCACCATATTACTGGATGACACAACCTAATAGGAGGGTTATATCACTGCACTCTCAGGAGTATATTAGTATTTGCGATAACTTTACTGTGACAAAAGACCGTTTGCGGCATACATATGAACTATGTGACGCCTACGACTTAACGAACTCTTTGATTGTGATCTCTCCTCATCCGTGTACAGTTGAGGATCTAACGCGGTATCATTCGGTAGATTACATCGAGTTCCTCAGGACTGCCAGCGATACCGGTAGCACACCGGAGCAGGTCGAAGACGATAACTTTGGGTTAGATTACGACTGTCCCGTTAGTCAAGGCCTCTATGAATACTGCCGCTTGGTCGCTGGAGCGAGTATTACGGGAGCGAAGCTACTAGCGAAGGGATCCTGCAATGTGGCTATTAATTGGGGAGGTAGGCGGTATTATTCCCCATTACCAGATTAAGGCACATGTTTGTAATTTTTCTCTGCGAAATCCAAAATTCGCAGCCAAAAAAAAACATTTTATTATGCACATTAGTTAGCACGTTTAATTAAAACGCCTCGCACGATGCAACGTTTGATACAGCATCATATTGTAGGCCAGGGCCCATCCATCCAGGGCCGGGCTGGTCCCCTCACGCGAGCAACTTTTTTGCGGAAATTATATGCCCCATTTTAGGAATTTGTAACTAAACCAAGAAAAGGCGGCTGGTTTGAGGCGCGAGGCGGGCCTCGAATAATTCCAGAGTTCCATTACCGCCACCGGTACACCTGAGCTGTTGTGATATGTTTAAACTCTGAAAATGATAAATTGTATATGAGCATTCCTTGACTCTGCTCTGCTGACTTGGTTCCCTCCTATCCGGCTCTTCTTACCTTCTTTTACTATTGTTTAGGTGGATGGCACCACGCGTTTAGCGACCACGCTAGCGGTTTCTGTTACATTAACGATGTAGTTCTCTCCATACTAACTCTCCGAGAAACTTTCTCCAGGGTCCTATACGTAGACCTAGACCTGCACCACGGGGACGCGGTAGAGAACGCTTTCTGGTATACCGACAAGGTGGTCACGCTGTCCTTCCATAAATACGAGGTTGGATTCTACCCGGGAACCGGTGCAGTGAGCGACCGAGGGGAGGGGAAGGGAACCTTCTATGCAGTGAACGTTCCTCTTATAAGCGGAATCCGTGACCAACAATTCGTTCCATTGTTCCGCCTTGTTGTAGAACGTCTGTTAGATAGGTTCAGACCTTCGGCGGTTGTCTGTCAGTGCGGTGCCGACTGTCTGTCCGAGGACCCCCATCTCGCGTTCAATCTAACTCCCCAGGGTTTATCCTCTTGCGTGCGGCTGTTGATGGATTCCGGGATTCCCACGCTCCTGCTAGGGGGCGGCGGGTATCACGTGACCAACACCGCTCGGTGCTGGGCCGCGCTCACCGGGTGCGCCCTCCAGCGCCCGATGGCCGAAGATATACCGGAACATCCGTTGCTATGCGACTACGGGCCTACCTATAGTCTCGCTGTTGCTCAGGGTTACAGGCCGGATGAGAATAGCAAAGAATATATCGATGGATTATTAACTCAGATTACGAAAAACATAAATAAAATCCAAATAGAATCTTAAAATTATTTACGACTCGTCTATATGACGAATTTTAGTGCAATAATTATTAATTATTATGTTTTTTTTAATGATTAAGAAACTAAATGTAAATCTCATCTCGGATAATTTGATGTCTATCTCGTCTCATTGTAAGGGGGAGAGGGGGGGGGGGGGGGGGGGGGGGGGGGTAGTACCTTTTATATGTAAAAAAAAAAAAAACGTACGTTAGTCGATTTTTGTGCAGAATTGAATGGCTAACCCGATTCTGTAAGTTTTGACTTCTCAACATGTTTAGTTTTGGGACATGGTGATTTTACTACATGGCGTGTTTCCATAAAAAATTAAATGGACATTATTTTCACAATAAAATGTGTTTCGGAATAAACAGACTGACAATATTTCGCCAAACATTAAAACTGAAATCGGCATAGCATAGCATGGGATGGACCTTTCCATGGACAAAGCATAGCTTGCTTTAGCGGTGCTATCAATTAAATACCCATAAGCCCATTATATCTGTCGGAACTGCATTGTCTCATCATAGCCAAACATAGAAGTTCATTAAACGTGTTATTCGGTCAGGCTGCAGCACGTTGCAGTGAGCTAAGGTAGTAAGGCATGACATTAATAAATCCGTAGAGATTGGTCTGGTATCGAGTAGGGAACAAGTGAGTTGGACAAGATATCGATAGGTAGGTTGCGAATGGTATATAATATAATATATAAAACTTCGTATATTTCCGGTACTCATATATAGGTGAAATACATGAGGCAGCACCGCACATTGAAGTACTTCAGCTGATAATATAGGAAATACGTGTCAAAGTTCCACAGCAGGGTCAGGCCCGCCGAACTACAGTACACAATACTACAGTAGACCGGGAAATAACTACTGTACGACTCGGACAGGGACACAGAATCAACAGTTCTCGCATGAGCCACTCCAGATCATGTTGATTTAATTAATTTCATCATATCGATTGTAGTGGGTTAAAAATTTTATTTGAATGATTTTCTTATAATGTTTATATTCTGTAAGTTGCTTTGTAATTGTTTCAAGTTGGTTCCAAGTTTTAATTAATGCTATCATTAATCCCTTTAATCCATTAATCCCTGGTCCATCCCTTCCGTAGAAAGGTCTCGCCTAATATAACGACAGCATTCCCCAATCGTATTTATTATTAATCTTTACACCTAAAAACTTCAGAAATGGTTTAGAGGGTTATTAATACACCATTCACCTCAATAAAAGTGGGCAGGAGATTATGATTGTGGGATGATGGGAGATGATAAGACCATTCTGTTTTACTTGTGAGATCTCCAGTTTAATTTTCTGCAGTTCAGAAATTACAATAGCAATTATTGTTTCTAAAGTATACCTTTCAGGAGCCAGAAGTTAATAGGTCATCGGCATAACAGAGTATACTGTCATGACCTACTATAATACGACCTGGTATGCTGCAGCAGCCCACTAAATTTAGTGGGCTGCTGCAGCATACCAGGTCGTATTATAGTAGGTCATGATACTGTCCATATCCTATTCCTATTGCATCCAAGCCCATTTTCCTGTAGCTTATTGATAATGTTGGTAGTGTAGATGACAAACAGATATGGAGACAAGCTTGCCAGCTAGAGCTGGAAATATGGACGGATCCATTGCTATCAATATTGTTGTAATAAATTACGCGCCTAAGCAAAGCAGGGCAGCCTAATAAGTAATAATAATAATAACGAATGGGAACCCAATTAATAGTTGTCAATGTGGAGCAGACTGCCCGACAGCTCTCTCAATTACTACATTGCTACTTTACTTACCTCCACACTGAAGCGCCAATATGATATTGTCTTGGCAACGATATTCTGGGTTTGACTAGCCAGTGTGTTATTTTATTAGTAGTATATTTTGTATGTTAAAAAAACACTGATTGCAAGAAATGTATCTTCTCCTACAATTCTAAACAATGATGGACCAATATATGCTCCATATGGGGTGTCGACAGAATTTTGATTGAGTGGATTCTACGATTATGATCGGTAATTCTAGACCCCCCCCCCCCCCCCCCCCCCACAGTACATGTCCTGGTCTATCCCCCGGATCCGGCCCCTTCCCCAAACCCGAGACCCTCCCACCCCGCAGGCACAGAGAGGTTGCCCGAAGGAGACCGAACTGCAGCCGTCGCCTCACCGCACCCAACACCACCCCCAACCCACGCTGCCTCATCCCGATCTGCTTAGACTGCAGGGTCTCAGCAAGGTGCCGGATGAAGACCGCCGCCTCCGCACCCCAAACTCCATCAGTGGAACACAGAGCGGTGTGAAGTGCATCCTGCGTGTTTCGCAGGCCTCCTGGTAGTGGATGCGTTTGACCCGCTCCCTGGGTCTCAGCGGAGCTGTTGGAGCGAACGTAGGAAGTGGCGTCGAGATTTATAATCGAGACGTTACTTTTGTACATGGGGGGGGGGGAGGGGGTCTTAGTCTTACTTTTAAATGGTCTTCGACCTTTGTTTTGTGCACACCCGCATACG